>JAVJIF010010525.1:47500-96729 GCA_038442645.1 Agave tequilana | reverse complement strand
CCCCCCCCCCCCCCCCCTCCCAAAAAAAAAAAGAAAAAGGAAAAAAATCAATTAAGATTCAAAATTTCTTACCAGTAAGAGCTAGAGTATGAGCTTCACCCGTCGATCGCGGTGACTTTGTTCGACAATTTCTCCATTTTTTTTTGTTGAGAACTGAAGCTCAATTGAACCAAAAAAGAAAAAAGATGTACAATGGTGACGTACTCACTCACTCACACAGTGTCTTCATCGGCCTCGAGCTCTGGTGGGGAGGGGTTATTTTTATTTTCAAAATTATGCAAGTGGGCCTGGGCTTAATTTATTTGTTTATTTTTTTAAAAAAATATGTGACATGACGGTCTGAGGGCCCAGTTCAAGAGAGACCCAACCTAAAGGGGGGCACAAATTATACAGGAAAAAACCTATTTGAGGTGGGGTCGGGGTGTCAGGTGACCCACCCCGGTTGATCATGAAGGGGCATTTGTTTCAGATTTGAATGAACTCTAGCTAGTAACGGAGGTTTCTGATGGCCTACTATTTTATTGCTGGAATTTGCTGAGATAACTGAGGTTGTGAGTAGGGAAGGAGCTGAGAGAGCGGTTGTTGATGCTGCTGTAGCTTCTGCAATAACTGCAGCTGGAGCTGCTGCTGCTGCTGAAACTGAAAAACTTGAGGTGATACAGATGGCTAGAAGGAGATAGGATTTGATTGAGAAGACGGTTGTTGAGGTTGAGTGCCGAGTTTTGTTAGCCCTGCCTGTGAATTAGATATGCGGGTATTTGCATATTCTGATTCTGTAATCATTATTTTTCATTGAGAAAATATCTCAATTATTTCAGTTAATTTAAAAAATACTAAACTAGTCCTTGGATAATAAATACAAGAAAGTAATTTTTTACTCTTTCAAATCTTTTCAAAAATTCATAAATTCATTCACAAAGCTCCCATTTCTCATCGGAAATAAAACAGTTAGGCAATTTTATATATTTGAACATATTCATTATCTATTTATAAGGAATCGCTTTACTTAACATATTATATGTTGAGTTCCAACGAGTTCTTACATCTTGAGATAATTTTTTAATAGGTATGCCTAAGTCCGAGCAAATTTGTCAGAAGGTTTGTTTTCCTTGGGCCGCAACTTTTAATAAATATAATAATATCTCCAAATTTTTGAATATAATCATTAATTAATTTCAAACCAACTTATACACACAAGTTAATAATATGACAAACATATAGAATATGAAACTTTTCATTTAAAATAAGTTTTAAGTTATTTTTCAAAATCTCAACTGTAGCAGTATTTTCGTTAGCATTATCAAATGAAATATTAAAAATTTTGAAATCAATTCTATATTCTCTAATAACATGCATTATAACTTTACTTAGATTTAAAGCAATGTGTGGATGATGAAACTTTTTAAAGCCGATAATTCTTTTCTTTAAAACCTGGTCAGAATCAATAAAATGTGCACTAATAACAATTTAATGATAGTCGTTAAGAAGGAAGCGAACGGGCCAAGGTCCCAAACCCACCGGGCCAAGACTCCGGTCGGGCCAAGCACGGATCCGCCCTAGAAAATCGTGTGGCCCGGCCCAGGCCCCCTTTCGGGCGACCCGGGCACCGACTGGGGTCCCGGCCGGGCCAGACCTCGGCTGGCGCAGACTCGGGCCAACCCAATTTTTATTAAAAAAATTCAAAAAAGCTGATAAATATGTTTGAATTTCTTTTTTTTTTTTTTTTTTTCATATTCCTCAATTTGGCATTGTGGTTTGGGCATTTCAGTTGGAAGAACTTGTGTTCGAATACCAGGTAAAGCATAATTTTTTATAATTTAAAAAAAGAAGTTGTGGCGGATATGGGGGTGGTGGACGACGGAGGTGCGACGAAGGGGATGGCCCCGCGGAGGTGGGCATAGGTGGTAGGCGGCGACGGCCAGCCGTGGAGGTGGGGAGGGGTCAGGCGACAGAGGGGGGAGGAGGTGCGGAGGAGGTGGGTGGCTGTGACGGTTGGCGGAGACGGTGGAGGCGATGAGCGGAGGTGGTGGCGGGCCGCGAGGGTGGGCGGGGGAGGAGTGGCGTGGGGGATGGAGGCTGGGGGGGTGTTAGCGGAGGGGGGGAAGGAGGGTGCGGAGGTGGGGTGGAGGTGGCGGCCGTGTCGAAACCTGGGCACGACCCGGCCTGCCCTGGTCGTGGGCCACATTAGCCCCACCCGTGAACGCCCTCAGTAGAGGGGGTGGGCTCGGGCCGGGACTAGGCTAAGGTCACCTGAATGCTCAGGTCGCCCGGATCGGGCCGAGCCTGAGCCCGCACGGGCGGGTCCGTCGGGTTATCGAGTCGATCCGGTCTGATTCGAACCCTAGCCTTTAAGAGCTTTTCAACAATCAGAAGTAAATGCAATTTTATTTAGCAAAGAAGGCAAACTGTAATTAATATTTGTTTTTGTTCTTCAACTGCTCTAAATATTTATGATCTTATAGGGTTCCTACTGACTAGCTCATAATCTGGATTATGAGTGATTCTAATATAATCTATAAATGCATCGTCTTTAGCCAAAAAGTTGTTCAGACAGAATAAGACATTTAGCTAAATTATTTTACTTGTAATATGATTATAAGTAAAAGTGCCTAACGTGTCACATAAATGCTAATTTGGGTTTGTCGTGATTGGTGTTCGGGTATTTACTCTTAATATGCCTGTCTAATGGTCGGTTCCTGCATTTTTTGGAAAAGCATATGAAACATATAGTCACAACTTGCATTGAGCCCTCCAAGCTCCATCGACAGTTACTTTATCAGAATATTTTCAAACTCCAGATTTTAGATTTGTAGAGGTAGTTTATACCTCGGGAGAACTATTAAGTATATGAGGAGTAGTAACTAATAAGTATATGAAGAGTAGTGCTAGGTTCAGAAGAAGTATTAAAATCTGTATATTTTGTGAATGAAATTTGTAGAGTTTCAGACAGTAACAAATTTAAAACTTTCCGCTGTTCATTACTTAAACTAAAACTACCCTGATATTTATAAGAAGAAGCTTGAGTAGGGCCTGCTGATGAAGAATTGACATATATTTTATTTGCTAGGTTTTAATTTTACAAAAATATAATTACCGGATTACCGAGAGAGCGTGTAGAGCCTAAGAACTTGAGAATTTGTAGACCTTATAGATAGAGCTTGAGAACTTGAGAGCTTGTAAGGCTTGTAGAGAGAGCTTGTATAGTTTTTAGAGAGAACTTGTAGAGTTTAAGAACTTGAGAGCTTATAGAGCTAGAGAGCTTAAGAATTTTAGAGTTTTTTTTTTTTTTTGGGAGATTTTAGAGATTTTGTTGTGATGAAATGGAGTGGAGAAGAGGGAGTATTTATAGAGGGGAAGAGGCGTGTTTTTTGTGCAATTTTTTTCTTAAAAAAACAACATAATCCAATTCTACTCGTTGGGGTGTTTGCAAAAAAAAAAAAAATTGCAAATACCTCCTCGAAACGACTCAAATAGCCGTTGGGGAGCTGTTGGCGGGTTTAGGCAAATAAATTTGCAGAAAAACCCCTCCAACGGTTCTTTGGATTTGCGAACCGGGCCAGGCCGCATCTTTCTACCCCAACGGCTTGGGAAGCTCGGGCGGGCTGTGTCAAAGCCCGTGCCGAGCATGTGTCAGGCCCGTGCCGAGCTCAGGCCCGAGCCTGGCACGACACGTCCGGGCCGTGGGCCGCCATAACCACACCCCGTTCTTACCCCGAGGGGAGTCGAACCCAGGACGGGTCTGGCCCGGATACCACCCGAGCCACGCCCAGTGCGGTTACCGGGCCAGGCCGGCCCACTTGACACCCCTACCGAGGACACCTACAAATTTGTCCCGTAAAATTACGGCAACTAGGGAAACTTTGATGTCACGAAAGTTGACGCATATATTGGATTACTTCTTGGATGCAGGCTTTAGGTGAGTTGGGTTCTCCTTGGAAACGTTTTCATGCTTAAATAATGACAAGTTCCAGAGTTACGCAGGGAAGTGATGCAAGAGATTTCCCTTTCTCGAATAACAAGTGTCAGAGTTTGTAAAAACATTAGGGTTCTGATGTAAAGTTTCGTTTTGAAGTGAGGGGCACAACTAGAAATAATCCTTAATAAAAATGAATAAAGATGATTCAGAAGAATAATTACTTAGTTGTAAATTTAAATATAGGATAAACACAATTAAACAGAAAGAAATATTCATTCATATAGCCGACTCTAAAAATTTAGGACAAATGGACTTCTCCCAAGCAGTTATATTTCATGAGCACTGAATTATCTAAAGACGAAGATCAATAAAAAAAAAATTATCCGGGTTTGGGAAACATGGCTTCCGGCCCGGCCCGGCCCGGGTACCCAAACATCATAAAATGGACGTTGGGCTTCTTTTGGGGTGTTTGCAATTTTTTTTCAAAATACTCTCAACGGTTATAATTGCTCAAAATAATTGCCGTTGCGGGTTCTGTAATTTTTTTTACAAATACCCACAACGGCTCTAGGGTCTGTTTGTTTCGTTGCAAAACGTCGCAAGTCGTAAGTCGTAAAATGAGAATGGAAAAAGTGAACTGTAGCAGAGAAAATATATTGTGTTTTACGGTGTTTGGTTGATAAAGTGAAGTGTAAATGGAAAAATATATTGTGTTTTACGGTGTTTGGTTGATAAAAAGTGAAAGTGTAAATAGTAAAGTATATTGTGTTTTACGGTGTTTGGTTGGTAATGTAAAAGTGTAAGTGGAAAAGTTGACCACAAAATTAACTGTAGTAGTGATTTAAATATTATAAATACTATTAAATTAAATCTACTATTGCAGATTAAATTATATTAATAAATTTGAGATAAAAAATTAATAATCTTAATATTTTATTTATAACAATAATATTAATAAAATATTAGTATAAATAGTAAAATATTACAAAATAATAACTAAATAAATAATATAAAATTTAAGAAAATCTAAAGAACATTAATAAAATTTTAAGAATACTAATAAAATATAAATATTAAAAAATCCTACAAAAATAATAAAATATAGTTATAATATTATAATATTAAAAATACTTGAAAATTATTATAATATAAATTTTATTATAATATTAAAAAATCTTACAAAATAATAAAATATAGTTATAATATTATAATATTAAAAATACTTGAAAATTATTATAATATAAATTTATTATAATATTATTGTAATATTATAGAAATATAAAATTAACAAAGTAAAATATAATTATAATTTAATAATAAATTATCATTATAGTATTATTATACTGAATTATTATTACAATATTAACATAATAAATATTAATATAATAATAAAATATAATATGATATTAATAAAGTAATTTTTTATATTAAAAATAAATAATTAAATATATAATAATTTTATATTAAAGTATAATATTGTTATATTAATAAAATATTAACTCTAAATAAAATAATAAAAAATGGAATAAGTATTAATAAAATAATAAAGTATTAAATAAAATATTAAATATTAAAACAATATTAAAAACAATAAAAAATTAAAAATTAAAAATATAAAATAATTGAATAATTAAATAAGAAATTGAACACTATTTAAAATATTAAAATTTTAATAATATTAAATTATATATTGATTATCAAGTAACTGTTTTGAACTATAAGTGTACTACAAGTGAGAGTTACATGACCAAAATTAACTGTAGCAACTGCAAGTGGGAAAATATGAGTGTAAAAGTGAGAGTTACATGACAACAAAATTAACTGTAGCAACTGCAAGTGGGAAAATATGAGTGTAAAAGTGATATTTACATGATCACAAATTTAACTGTAGCAACTGCAAATGGGGGAAAAGAAGAGTTGCATTTTGCAACTTGTTTTTCAGCGAAACAAACAACGGAAAATGGAAAAGAAGTTTTACGACTTGCGTTTTGCGGCGTTTTGCGGCGAACCAAACACGCCAGTATGCAAATTATTTTTTTAATAAAGAAATACATTTTAACACCCTCTCCTTTCTATAAATACACCTTCTTCTACTTCACCAAAGTTTTTCTAAAAAAAATATCTACAAATTCTTAAGTGCTAAAGCTCTTAAGCTCTCTCTAGTACTCAAGTGCTTAGCTCTTTCTAGGCCTGTCAATGGGTCGGGTTCGGGACGGTACGGTGGTATCAGAGCCCCGTTTAGCTAAGAGAGTACCTTACCCGTCCCGTTTACCCGCGGGTCCAGAAGGTGGGTTTCCATACCCGGACCAGCTGTACCCGCGGGTCCAGACCCGTTTATCCGAACCATAACAAAAAGAAAAAAAAAACAAGATACATAAACAAAAACAGTAACAAAAACACATGAAGGGTGGGGAAAAAACTTTGGTAAAAAGAAAGAAAGTATGTTTTAATATCAATAAAAGATGAAATGCAACCATGTGCAAGAGGTGGAGGGAAAATTTTCGATGAAAGACTTTAATAAAGAAAAAAATTTAAAACAAGACCCCCTAATTTATTTGGGGAAACACAACAATAAGATCATCCACTAGTCAACCAACAATCTTCACACTTAAGGCACAAAGGGAGCATTTACTCATGGAGTCTGGAGCCTAGATTTCTAGGGTTTTAATTCTATTAGTATTATTTACATTTATGTTATGAAATGGGTAAATAAGTAATTGGGTCTGGTTTAAGTAAAATCAGACTCATCCCATTTAATAATCGGGTATACAGGTAAACGGGTATGGGTCCAGAGCAGTCCTTTCCATACTCGCTTAATCGGGTCAGGTCCGGGTCGGATCCGAGTCTGGACCCGACCCATTGACAGGCCTAGCTCTTTCCAAGCTCTCTCAAGTTCCCGTATGCCCTCCTCTCTCAAGTTCTCAATGTCTCAGCCTCATACTTTTTTTTAATTTATATAGTTTATTTGCATTTGACAATTTATATCAATTTATTCAAATTATGAGATTGTTAATAAAAAAAATTACATTTACATTTCACAAGCTTTAGCAATTTCAAATTTTGTGAAATTTTTTTTGAAATTTTTGAAATTTTAAATGTATTTTTAAAAAATAATCTTAGCCGACTTGGGCGGGCCAGTGGGTCGAGTCGAGCCGCCTGTATTTTTCTGCCGGGTCCGAACTTCGCCTAGCCCGAGCCTTGACCCGATGGGTACGGAACCGGGTGAGGCCAAATCCGACCCTATTCGCACTCCTACCACCTGGGCCGGAGACCGTGCCAGAGCGGGCGTGCATGTGCGGGTTGCCGGGTTGGTCCGGCCTAGTTAACACCCCAACCCCTGAAGAACAATAAGGAAACTATAAATCGGCAGTCAACGGTCGCGTCACGGACCAACCGCCGGTCGGCAGATCCCCCAAATCCCATGGACGACGCGGCCGCCGCCCCCAACGACGACGACCCCCAATCCCCAACCCCATTCCGTCCCCGCGCGGGCCCCACTTCCGCCGCCACTCCCCACCCCCACCCTCACCCCCAGACCCTCACCCTTGCCCTCCCCATCCAGCACCCCTCCCCCGCATCCGCCTCCGCTGCCTCCAACCCCAACATCGGCGGCGGCCGCGAGGACTGCTGGAGCGAGGGCGCCACCTCCGCCCTCATCGACGCCTGGGGCGAGCGCTACCTGGACCTTGGCCGCGGCAATCTCAAGCAGAAGCACTGGCAGGAGGTCGCCGACGCCGTCTCCGCCCGCGACGACTACACCAAGCCCCCCAAATCCGACGTCCAGTGCAAGAACCGCATCGACACCCTAAAAAAGAAGTACAAATCCGAGAAATCCAAGATCGCCGACGGCCAAGCCCACCCCTCCGCCTGGCCCTTCTTCCATCGCCTCGACATCCTCATCGGCCCCAATTTCTTGAAACCTCCGGCGTCGGCTCCTCCCCCCGCGTTTCCCCCGCGGTTCCCGCAGAAGACCAGGACGCAGACCGTGGTGAACCACACCACTAGCGTCAAGAAGAGATCGCCGCCGCCGCCGCCGCCGCCGCCGCCGCCGCCGGAAGAGGACTCCGACGGTCTGCCGCGGGCGGAGGGGGACGGGGTTGGGGTGCGGGAGCTGACGAGGGCGATACTGAGGTTCGGGGAGGTCTACGAGAGGGTGGAGCGGGCGAAGGTGCAGCAGATGGCGGAGGTTGAGAAGCAGAGGATGGGGTTCGCGAGGGAGTTCGAGCTGCAGAGAATGCAGTTCTTCGTGAAGACGCAGATGGAGCTCTCACAGCTCGACATGCGCCCCAGAAGAGGCGCAGAGGAGGAGTAGGTGGTGGAGGTGAGAATAATCACCGGCGGCGTCTTGATCATCACCATCACCACCACCACCACCAGAGGCATCACCAGAACGCCGCCGATAATGGAAATACCAGTGAGTAGTGGAGGAGGGTTTGAATAGTGAATGATAAATTGATTTGTGTAATTTGTAAAGATCTCTCTGCTTTTCTTTTCATTAGTGTTGTTAAGAGTGTAATTTGAATTTGAGTTTGCTAGGATCATCAGATATCCTTATAATGTGTGTGATTCATTGTTCTGATTGTAAAATCCCTGCTGATGGCTCTATAAAAATCTCCTCTTTTTTTTTTCCTGTGCTTTCAGCATCTGATATCAGTGTCCAATCTTTCTGCTGTAGGGATGTTTGTGATTGTTTTTTTGTGCATTGATTCTGATTATGAGTTTCCTTGTGTTGTTGGTTCTCAAACTATGTCAGCAGGGTTTTGTGAAAACCAGTGCTTTCATCATCATCATCTCGTTTCTTGTACTGTTTTTGCAACTTCGGAGATTGATGGCGCGATGCTACTGTTGACTATTGTATTGTTCTTCTGGGATCTAATATGAATCAAGTAATTACGTCAACCATTGATGGGATTCACCGGCGACTTTTGGGACCGTGGCGAGCATTGCGTTCTAACTGATTCAGGCCAACCAGTTAGACAACCACGGGGGACAATTGAATGCCAGATACTAGCATACAATCTATACTTCTTTACGTTCAGTAAAAAATAGCAGATTTCTACAGGATATATTGAACTCATGTTCATATACTTCCTCACAGTTAAATGATGCAAGAGGAAATATCTCTTACTTCTTTGTTTGCATGCAGTACATCCATGTGAGGATTAAAAATAAGCATGGCATGCAAGGATGCAACAATTTTGGGAAATCAACATGGCAAATTTCTTAGCGTGCGCTTGTGTAGTTCTATTTGTTGATATGAGATTTCTATTGGGTGACATTCAAAATCATTATCATATATCATCAACTTGATGATGATCTTCATTCCATTGTTGATCTAAAAGAGCGTATTTTGCTGTAAATCTAATTAAATATATATTGTCATCTTGAATCTGGAGCTCTTGTGTGAGCCAAAAACCCAACGGTGTTCTCCCCTTTTGTCATTCCTACAGTTTGTACTCATTGGTTAGATCTTTCCTTAATTATTGTTCTAAATATGTTTCAAAGCTGATGTGGAACCAAGTGAAAAAAATTCGTTGACATGTGCAACCTGACATTGAGGGTGTGGGAGTTGAGCGAGTAATTTTCAAATAGTTCGCTAAATATTCGTTCAACTATTCGATCGAATTCGATTCGAGTGATCATTTAAATCGTACGTGAATTAAACAAATCAAATATGAGTATTTTATATTCATTTTGAAGGAATTTAATGTAAATATTAATTAAGAAAATAAGGCAATTCATTTCAATGGATCAAATATCGGTAAACGAAACGAATATCAAATTGAAACCAAATATTCACGAATATTTTTTCATGACATCGCATTGGACCGATTATTTGCGATTCACGAATACTTTTTGAATACCGAATATTCGTTTATAATTGAATACGAATCCTATTTACTAATCAAATCGAATTCGAACTCAAATACAAATACTGAACAACGAACCAAATTCAAATTCGAATACTGCACTATTCGATCCGGTTCGTTTCTACCGCTGCCTGACATAAAGGCTGATGTAAATGAGAGAATGCCATGTTGATTCATTTGGTGCCAACAGAGAGATTGCCCAAGGTTTCGATGGCATTTAGCATCCAATATAATTGAAAGAAAAAGTAAAAAGAAATCAGAGTTTTTTTTTTCTTTCTAAACCCTAAGGCAGCTGGCACTGAAGCTAAAACTTAATACACCCACAAGCTAGCACTTAATACAGACTCATGCAACCAAATTAATTTAAAGAAATGGGGAGAGAAATCAGAGATTTCCTTAGTTTTTAACTCTCGGAGAAGGCAGTGGGCACCAAAACCAGCATTAGGTGATGTTTGGACTCAAGGAAGTGGGTGGAAATAAGGAAATGGGAAAGTGTCATTTCTCGCTTTCCTATCTATTCAAATACCGAAAAAAGAAAATGAGAAAACTCTTTTTTCTTTTCTCATTTCCCTTTTACATAACTATTTTCTTACTTCCACGGTGTTACCGATAATTCTGTAATCATGTAATCTCCTTTGTAATAAGTTGTAGCTCTAACAGTTAATTTTATGATCATGTAAATCTCACTTACATTCTAATTAGAGTCTAATTTTTATTTTTCTTAATTAATTTTTATTTTAATATTATTTTGCGGTTAACTTTGTGATCAACTTTCCACTTCTACATTATCATCTAAATATCAAAAAAAACATAATATTTTTCAAACCACACTTCATAATAATATTCAAACACCGAAAAACTTACTAACTAATTATCAAATTTCAAAGAGAACTATTACTACTTCCTCACCTCCACCCCTAAAACTAAGGCAAGCTAAAAACTTATCACAGACATGTCCATGAGCTCCTATTAGACACATCCAATAAAAAATTTTCTATAAAAATATGAGAAAATTTATATTCCTATAGAAAATTTTCTATTGGACATGTCCAATGGGGCCGATGAACACGTCCATCCTCATTCCTACACATGTGCAGGTGCGCGTATGCACATATATATACGTGTACATGTGCACATGCACGCGCGCATCTCCGAGTAACGGGACCAAAATCATATGCCTCACTGCTTGGCCGTGCCCCATTTAATCGACAATTATAGTGACTGATATTGGTAATTTGGTATTGATTCAAAAACAAATATTGGTATTGACCATTTGTCAATCCCGACTCAAAATACATATGGATACGTGTTGTTAGGGTTCAGTACATGTAAATATAGAATAAAAAATGATTTGATGGGTACATAAAAGTCAATTAAGATACTGTATAAAACAAAAAATCCTTATATTCTTATTTGAGAATGAAAGGAAAGACTACTGAGGATAAACGAATTCAAATTCAATAAATAATTCCTTGCGAAAGTCAAAGCATTTGCACACCTAAGCACAATGGTTCACACACTCATCTACCCCCACCAATCCCCACCCCCCACCCAAAAAAAAAAAAACAAAAAAAACCGACCAACCAGGGGAAAAAAAACAAACACACACACACAAACCCCAACCCCATACACACAAAGAGCTTGGGTGTTTAAAGGGGTAATGTAATGGGTGCAAAGAGAGATGTCATAAGTTTGAGGCAGAAGCAGTGAAGAAGGTGAAATTTCCCCCCTAAAGTGAAAAAAGGCTAGAGTTGGGGTTATTAACTAAACGGGTCCAGATCTACTCGGGTATGATTCAAGTACAACTAGACTCCACCCAGTTACTAATAGAGTAAACAGATCCGGGCCCTATTCGTATCTGTGAGTTTATAACTGGTTATCAGACCCGTCTACGGGTCCGATACGGGCTGGGTACGGGTCCAGACCCTTACAGGCCTATGTCGAATTGTCCATGCTCCCCAATCCTTAAAATTGATTTAGTATCAATCTAGAATTGATGTAATCAATCATCAAAGTCATCATTTGGTGGCTTCTTTGACTTTCATTGGGGAAAGCAGCATTAGAACCTTCGCATGGTAATTAGCCAAATTCAATGCTGATTCTGAGATTTGAAGCGGGGACCGTTGACTGTGGGCGCTTTTGCTGAAACATTCTTTCAAGCAGAAAAAATAAGACCATGTCCCTCTTTCAGGTAAGCAAAATAAAAATCACCACCCTCTTCAAGTTGCTCCTTTCAGTTCTCAGTTCACATAGTTCTAAATGGTAGAAATTCGATATGTCAAAGTTTTTACCCATGTATTAAAACTCTGAAGTTACAGTAATAATTAATGATAATATATTTTTATATCCTCACAGTTCTCATTGAAGAGTAGTCTGTGTCCTTTTCTGTCGCCGTCCAAGCAAAATGAGTTTTGGAAATACTCTGTTCCTCAGTTTCATTAACCAGAGAGACCAGTTCACATTCATAAGGACTTGTTAGTTATGATAAAGATTAAACTCATGAAACATAAAGCTGCAATCGAAGTTTCCACTTAAATTACTTGATTTGGTTAGCCCTCCATCATAATCACTTCTCTTGACTTTAAATCTGTCACCAAAAAAAAAAAAAAAAAATCTTCAACGCAAACAAATAACAATGTATAACCTCATAATAAGCAACGAATACCCAAAAAAGACTCATTCATCTCTCCTCCAGCTCGGCCTTGATCTCTCCTCTTCTCCTCGTCGGCTTCCAGCATGTCCACCTCCGGCTCTGACGTGGGCCCCACCTCCCCCTTGCGCACGTGGCAGCCGGCCGCGGCCGGGGCAGGGACGAGAGTCGTCCAGGACAGGATCAGACTCTTTGAATCGGCCGGCAGCAACAAGGCTCGCAATTCGGCAACCTCTGCAGAGCTCATCAGCACTGAAGAATACAAGAAGGAATCTTGGGGGAGGAATCGAGACGATAATGATTTCAGATCCTCTCGCCCACATCATCACCTTCGTACCTTTTCTGTCGGAGGCTTCAATCGAGAACAAGAAGGAGGAGGAGTTCTTGGTTTTGAAGAGAGAGTGATGCTGCAGGAAGCAGAGCAGAGATGAACCAAGAGCTGAACCGTCGGCTGCAGACGAAGGCAGACGAGCTGGAGAGAATCTTTGCCGAGCACAAGCGAAGAATTGCGACCAAGCCTGTTATTGAGGAGACTGAGAGCTCGGGCAGCCACGTGAGGGGGAGGATGTACGAGAGGTACATGGAGAAGAGAGACGCCAGGAGGAGGGAGGAGCAGGGGAGGAACAGAGAAGAGAAGGAGGCGAAGACGAGGGCTATGTGGGAGAGCGTGGAGAGGAGCCGGGCCGAGCTCAAGGAATGGTACAAGAGGCAGGGGAATGATCCTACGGAGAAAGAAGATGAGGTATGTGGAATTGATGACCTTTTCCTTATTATTTATTTTTTTTTTAAAAAGATAATATCGTTAGGTAAAAACTTCTAATGTTTCGTTAATAAAAATTTCATGAAACATTTTCAAAATAGAAGGGTACAAACTTACTTAGAGCATGTATACACAATTTGATACTTTAAAGGAAGGAATAAAAAAAAAGCCATCAGATCTCTTTCAGCGAAATTGTGACTTCTCTCCTTCATCGCGGTAGCGACGTGTGCATCTCAAACTCGTCCAACTTTTAGCTGGATCTATCGCAAGTACCGTCGCGACATCTGCAAGTATCTGCAACCCTAATTCGGTTATCTTATGATCAAATCCCTCACCGTCGAGTTGTGACATGTACCTAGCATCACAGTTGAGGCATATAATTCAGTCACATCTGACCAGTCACCCTTATTCAAATTTCTCTCGCTGGCCCTTACTTAATTTAGAGAGCTTCGTAAAAAATTCTAACTCTCGCCTGCCCTTGTCTGGTTCTGAGAATTTGGATGATACGGCCTACCATCGCTGGATCCGGCCTCTGCAAAAAAATAACTGACTCTCATCGGCCCTTTCCCGGATATGAGAATTTGGATGATGCGACCTACCATCCCTGGATCCGGCCAACCCTTGGGCAGATAAACCGAGCCCAAGCGGGGGCCCGGTTTGTCGTCAGCGCCTGTGCCACGGCCACCATCGACGGCGTTGTCTCCACCCTCTCCTCCTCCGCCGATGAAGTCAACCAGCGGGCTCCAGACGTCAGCAGATGACCGACAACCCGCCGCCTCTGCGACCTCCAGTCACAGGCCGATAACAAAATGTGCGTCTACTACTTATGGAAGAACCCGCAGCGGGTCTCCGACTCCTACGGCATCTTCATGTGCCTCGAGTGCTCCAGCAAGCACTGCGGCCTCGGCGTTCACCTCTGCTTCGTCCGACCAGTCACCATGGATTGCTGGTCTGAAATCCAGCTCAAGAAAATGGAGGCCGGCGGCAACGACAAGCTCAACTCGTTCCTCTCTCACTACAGTGTCCCCAAGGAGATTGACATCATCACCAAGTACAACATCAATGCCGCCTCCATCAAACGAGATGGCACATTTTACACTATACAAATACACTAATGAATAAACACAAATGTCGAGATGCAACATTGTGGAACATAATACTCCTCAGTCCCATAGAGTTTAAATTGCATTACCAAAAAAAACTTAAAAGAAACTTAAAGGAGATTTTGAGAAGTTTTAGCAAAGAATGAATGTAGACACTAATGATGACGAGTGTGAGTTGAATTTCCCTTTCTATTTTCTTTTCTTCGCCCTCAGCCCTTTCTTTGATTCTTCATCTTTCTTCAAGAATCAAGAACATCTTAATTTCTAATTAATCTTCCTCTCAATTTGGCAGCAGACTCCAAGTTCCATGCTGGCTAAAGACGAAGAAGACGATTTGCAATCCAGCGATGGCTCTCTGAAAAGCGTCAACTCCAAGATGCACACGTATTCAAGAACTATGCCATCCTCCTCCACTCCTCGAATCTCAGGAGGCGCCGCAGTCCTTAGACCTTCTTCCAAAGCTCCGGCCTGTCGCTCCTCAAGAAGCTCGGTTCCTAACTCAGACATCAGAAAGGAGAACACGAAGCCATCAACCGGAATCAGCAAGGCAAACACCCACACGCAGCCAATTAATGTTCCTCGAAGCAAGAGCACGAGCGCAGGGACTAGCTTCTTCAAGGAGCAGGAGAAGACACCGAGGTCTGCTTCCTTCAGGAAAAGCTCAGTCGCTCCTCTGACACCACTGAGGACTACCAAGGAACCAAGCGTGTCGAAACCATTCTTGAAGAAAGGGAACAGTATAGGTCCCGGGGCTGGCTCTGGCTTGTCCAAGCTAAGAACCTCCATGTCTTCTGGCATCAATGAGGCACCACCGGATGTTGTCGATGCTTCATTGGATTCGCCTACTGGCAGTACTTCTTCTTTGTATTCGCAAGATGGCACGAGAGTGAGGAAGAAGTGGGGAGCTGCTCAGATACCGTTCCTTGCTCCTGACGGTTCGCTGAAGAGATTTCTGCACTTTGGGAAGAAGAGTACAGTTGGCCGTGATCTGGTATCAGAGCAAACAAGGAGTTCGAGGTTGGGCTATCCTCTTCAATCTCATGATGGTTTCAGTTTCAGTGAGGGCATGAGCCTGCAAGAACAACAAGGTATACATCTACTCTTTTTAATGGAAATGTCGATACATAAACCTCATAATCATCTAGCACTGAATGTTGCTTGCTCTTTACAGTTCAAACCGCACGCAGATCAATTCCTACGCCTACAAACTTCAATTTGAGGAAGGATCATCTGTCAGAAAGCTCACCTAAATGTAATTCCTGAACTTCTTTCTCATAACCATTGCAAATTACCGTAACCAAAAAATGTTCAAGTCACTATAAATAGAGACTATGTAAGCTTAGTGCCCTCAGCTGATGCTTTGAACCTCCTTGGTTCTTCAATATTGCTGCAACTTATGCTGTTTTCTGTAAAACATGTGAAGAATATTGCATTTGTACAGGTTCATGAGTTTTACAAACAAAGAAGCAGATCAAAGAAATACTTGCAAAAATATTCCAATGTTGAAATTTTGAAAGAATCCTGCAATATAAAATTCTCACACTTTTTGCTTTGATTCTGGCATGTGTTGATCACTGATTCATCGTCTTAATTCTTGCAGCACCCCAGGCTTTCTTCTCACTCTCAGCTTTTCGTAACAGGGGAGTTGAATCCAAGCTCAGGTGAAGCGTGAATGCTCTTTCTCAAATCTCAGACATTCGACATGTCTTACCTCTATCAATTTTGGACATGGTTTTTGTCATGCAGAGAGTGTTGGGATTTTTGACAGTTCATCCATTTTGTAGTTTAATCCCTGTAGCCTTTATTTAGGTTGGCAAATGCAATCTGATCTGTACAGTGAAAAGCTTTTCATTGAGCTTAGATTCCTTTTGGTTATAAACATCTTATTTAGCTTCGTTTGATGTCAATTTTGGCAATATGATGTTTGAGTTGTATGTGATATGTATTGAACAAACAACCACGAATTTTATTTAGCTTACTTTCTTTTTCATTGAGCTTTATTTAGCTTCTGTGCTTTGTATTGAACATGCAAGCACAAAACAGCACAGAAGCTCTGAAGGATTTCTGTACAGTTGACACTTCATTTTTTTAAAAAAACTCATTCAGATTGTGGGGCTAAAATTCATAAAACTATCATGAACTTTCTATATTTTTTTAAAAAAACTATCATGAATTTTGAAAAATGCAAAAAACTATCACAAACTAACCCTCAATTTTTCAAAAAAAATACCCTGTCACAGCTACATTAAGAAGACAGGCATGTGTTAGTCACATGTCACTTAATGACTAAAATACCTTTTACCTCTCCACTATCAAATTTCATTTTAAAAACAGAAAAAAGAAAAACTTATCCTCCCCTCCCATGCCCCACCAAGCCCCCTGTGCCGCCTCCCTCCCCCAGCCCTCTCATCTCCTCCCGCCGCTTTCGCCCCGCCCCCCCCCCCCCCCCCCCCAACCACCACCTCCTCCACGGCATCCCCCCACCAACTCAAACCAACACCTCCCCCGTGGCCCCTTCCCCACCTCCCCTAGCCCTCCCCCGCCCTTTCTCTCTAATTTTGTGTATTGTATTGGATGAGGAGTAAATTAGTCTTTTTCTTCTGTCGTTAATGGTTGTGTGATACTTTATTGATACTCTTAAAGTTTGTGATAGTTTTTGACATTTTTCATAGTTCGTGATAGTTTTTCAAAAATGTTAAAAGTCATGATAGTTTACGAAAGCCCAGATTGTGGTACATGCGTGCCTAAGCCCAAACCTAAAATTAATGTGTAGAAGCCTTAGTGGGCCTTCCTCACTTGGGCAGCTAGGTTTAATCCCAAATACAACGGGCGTCGGTAGTGAGCTAGGCTCAAGAGTACTTCTTTTTTCAGAATACCAACCATGAAGAGTTTCACTTAATCTCTCTTATCATTTTTAAATCCTATATATGGCAAGAGTTTCTCTCTTACTCAAACTTGAAGATTGAATTTATCAAATTTATATTCATGGGAAATGATATCTATAATATGATCTAAATAGAAGTTAAAAATATGGTGCGTACATGAAACAAGATTTAACTTAAATTCGAGTTTGAGCTCAAACTTTCAAATTTTGGATGGCATCATTAAAAATTTGGGTTTTCAAAATATGAGTCTCTAACAAATTTAATATTTTGATATTAGTCATTAACAAACTGTTATCAGGATATTAGTCCTTAACAATACATCGCATACCTGATGAGAGCCCCACCGTTAAAAAATTTGTCAATTCCTTCCATTTAACTATAGTTAAGAGCTAACTGTGGTTAGAAAATTACTTGCTTACCCCTGCGTTAGTTAAACAGAAGAATAACCTAGTCACAAAAAGGAAAAAGAAAAAAGAAAACACCAAATCCACGGGGCTGTTTGAATTCAAGGAAGTGGGTGGAACTGAGAAAGTGGGAAGTAATTTTTTTTTCTTTTGAAAAATAAGAATTTATGTCTTTTTCGATATTTGGTTGATAGTGGGGAAATAGAAGTGGAAAAGTATATTGTGTTTTCTGATATTTAATTAGTAATGTGAAAGTAAAAGTGAAAGAATTGACCACAAAGTTGACCAATAGTGTCTTACATGCTTCTCTCTGCTCCGTCCGCGCGAAGCAGGCCAATGTGAAGCGCTCCGTGGCTTTGAGTTTGAGGATCTCCATGGATTTCGATGCTGGTTCACTCTATTTTTCTCTCTAGCAACTTTTTCCTTTAAGCGTGTTTAGTGATAAAAGTGGCAATCTTGGCATTTACTTCACTGAGTTTCTTGCTTTTAGTTATTTCTGATGAACATTTTCTTGTCAACCTTTCGAGGAAACCCTTTAGGTGTTTGTAATCGGGAAATTCTTTATGCTGTTTGTTTTGTTGTGGGAAAATTGATGTTTTTTTAATTTAAGTTCTGTCATGGAGATGGTTAATCTCGTATTAGAACCAAAGGTAAATGTAGGAGTACACAGGAATTAATCTTTAGCATATGAGAGAGAGAACTTGAGAAGACTTTATTATTTTTCATAGATAAAGAAGACTGGATGTTAATAAAAAAAAGTTTTTTTATCTAATATTTAATTTTAGCTAACTTATCAAATTAGAAATCAAAGAAAGCTAAGGATTATTACCACCAATATATACATAAATAAGGCATAAGCGCTACAGTTGAAGAACCCTTAATCAAATATTCACGGTCACAAGATGTATATGACTTAAGGTAAAATAATAGAGTAGATGAGAATATAATTTGATTCCTAATCTTAATTGATAACAAATATTTGAATGGAGGTTAAGTCTAGAGATGAATAATTTGATGCTCCTATAACTTACAGGTTGCTTAATACTTGTAAAAACACTTCAAATATTTCTTCTTTTCAAAATGCATTTTCGAAAATACTAACAAATTGTTTCTTTTCTGTATGGATTTTGTGGGTGTAATCCATTGAAAACTCTCAGGAGACTACAACTCTCTCTAGGGGTAACCTAGAGGTTTAAAGGCTTATTGTACATACTAAGTGCAATCGCGTGATATGCGAAAGTGGTCCAATAAAAATCTTAGGTTATTTTTGTTTTACTCGAGGATGAGTAAAGATAAGTGTGGGGGTGAGTTTGAACACATATATTGCATAATTATTATGGCATTCTTACATTCATTCTGTAATAATTCTTACAAACTTATATGTCCTAATGTCCTAATCTATACAGAGTATGACAAAGAAAAGATAAGCATGAATCCTACCCAAATAAATCTAAAAGTTCAAATCAAACGGGGACCGGCTCAAATTCAGAGGATCTAGAGGTTATCTTATCTAAAGATTGGATTTCCCAGATAAGATACTATTATAAAATTTAAAAGAAAAATGAATCTTTGAAGACCCTATCAGTTTCGTTGAGAATAAATGGATAAAGAGAAGATTAATGAATGAGATGAAGCAATTTAGATTCAGATTTAGACTGAATACATTTTAGAATTTTAATCATAACTTTCCTATCGAAACTCAAATCTGATAATTCAAGATGATCCAGAAAGAAGTCTTAAGGAGCTACAATTCTTATGTTGATCACTGTTTCTACTTCTATCATTTGATAAGTCATATTCAGTAATCAACTCGCCAACAAGCTGCAGATCAGAATTGAATTTTCACCAAAAATATTTTGAATAAATCAAGTCAAGTTTGGAGATAAAAAGAGGATTTAAATTCAGAAATAACCAGCTCCTCCTATCTCCCTACGCTCTCCTTTATCATATTTTCTTATAAAAACATGTATTCAACTATTAGAGAGAGGGACAACAGAGAACTGAAAAGCCAGAAAAAAAGAGAGTTTTGAGTTTGTAATGCGAGATTGGAGAAGATCAAGGGCTTTGTACTTGATACTTATTGAATAAAATTTAGAATTCTTCTTCAAGATCTTGCAGCGTTCAGTCTAAATTTTTCTTTGATTTTCTCTTTATTTTTTATGCTATTTTCTTCTTTTAATTGCATGTTTGATTCTATGAACTCATCACTAATCTTATGCATATTATTTTCTCTTTTCTTTTATTAGTTCTTTTGTTTCCAGCATCGTTTAGAGGATGGAGACATCAAGACGACGACAAGGGACAAAGTCACCGGTTTCCATCTTCCTTTTCCCTTCGTCTCAAACTCTTAGGTTATTCTTCATCGCCTTCTTTAATTGATCTTCGCAAAAGGTTAATACTCTTTTAATTTTTGTTTTCTCATAGTCTCTTTGCTTTTCTTAATTTTTTTATGCTTAGAAATCTTTAATTTTTAAAACCATCATCACATCTTTCTTTAAAGGATTTTTCAATTAGAGTAAGACAAAAATTAAGATTTTTAAAACTAGATTTTCAGAAACAAGTCTCTGTGGGTTCGACCCTATACTTGCCACTACACACTTTTATAAAAATAATTTTAGCAAGTTTAGGTTTTCTAAACTTTGTACGTGATTCAACAACGATTTAGTTTTTCATGACTTTTAAATCGCGAACATGTTGGACGCGGAAAACTGTAAAAGCGGACTGGAGCAACTTTTCCTTGAATCAGATGAAAAATTACAACAGGCTAATCTTCCGGTTACAAGGGAGGGAGAATATTGAATCTTGAATTCCCCCTTTGTTTAGTGCTGGGTTCTTCGTGTGGCGGTGGAGAGTGAATCTTGTTCTCCGTTGACAAGATGACCGTCAGTACCGTCGAGGAATCTTCTCCTTGGCAGGTAGAGGGAGTAACTCAGCCCCGTCCACCAAAACTCTAAAAGAGAAGGTAGGCGAAGAGCAACTTGTACGCAGCAAGCGGCTTGAAGAGTCGAGCTCTCTCTCTGTTGATGATCTCTCCGTTTTTTTTATCGCCCAAATCCGACCCCTCTTCAATAGTGACAGGGCATTTATAGGGTTTTTTAGGGGGTGATCGTGTCCCCTAAAAGTGCTCCACGATGAGGGCCAACTTCCCCGCTACATGGGCGGTGGATGACGCCATAATCGGGGTGGTTGCAACCAAGGTGCGGGCACCTTGTTGCTGAGATGCGGGCGTTGAGCCAACGCGCCTTGATGCTGAGACGCGGGCGTTGAGCCAACGCGCCTTGATGCTGAGACGCGGGTTTGACTTCGCGTCTTGATGCTGAGACGCGGGCGTTGAGCCAACGCGCCTTGATGCGGAGACGCGGGTTTGGACTTTCGCGTCTTGATTGTCACATTTAGCCTTGCACCTGGATCTTGGATCTCTGCGTTTGGTGGCTTGTCTTGGTGATTTTAGACAGCCTACAGAACCCCCTCCAAAGTTTTTCGATATTCCGCAGTTAACTGGGACGGATTTCGAAATACTTTGGACTCTAGCTGAGTTCGCCTTCATGACTAGACTGTTGATGCTCCGGGTTTAATCTTATCTGGAGTTGGTCTTCGTGAGTGTACTGTTGAACTCTTTGAAGCCCCCAGAGTTGATCATGTTGAGTGTCTAGATGTACAGTCTAAACCTCCTCGATTGCTTTTAGTCTGTCACTGGCGCGCTTTAAGCCAGGAGTGGTTGGTCGTCTGCTTGCGTCAGTGTACTGTTGAACTGATTTTGCAGAAGCAGGAGGCCGAACGCAGGTTCTTTTTCAAAAAGCGGAGATGGTACTGCTGTAAAGACGCGATTTCTGTAAAGTGCGTCCTTTGGCAATGGAGACGCGACTGATCTTCATAAGGCAGACGCGATGTTCAGCTGAAGACGCGAACTTCGGAGAGACGCATCTTTTGAATATAGACGCGATTGTCTGGGCGCATTTATGGCGATGCTGACGGGGCATATCCATCGAAGAGACATGGCCGTCGGGTGCGAGTCCGTGCCACGTCATGATTGCTCTGCCAGTTGGCCTGGGGAACCGACGGGATTTCGCCTTTTGGCGCGCGGATTTCTTGGCGCATTAAATGATCCGTGCTATGTGTCGAGCGACGATTCACTGCCGAGACGTGACGCATGATCTTCTCTGTGCGTTAAAGTGATTCTGTTCCACCGTCGAACGGAGATTCGCCGCAGAATTCATCGGGCCATACGCCGCGTATCTTCGCGAATCCTTGTGCCTATAAAAGGCCACAGTTGGGAAGATTCCTCTTCTTCTCCGAACGCACTCACTGATAAGATTAAGAAAGAGAACTTCCTCTTCAGTTCTTCTGTTTGAACCTCGGATCGAATTGGCCATGGCTCCCAAGACCAAGCGATTGCTTCTTCTTCAAAGGCGACCGTCGCCGAGGCCCGGAGGGGCAGCTCCTCCTCTGCGCAGGATGTTGTTCTCTAAGGTCTCCAAGGTAAATGCCTTTTAGGCGGAAGTTTCGCCATTAAAGGAAGTTCAAAGAACCTTTAAGACCTTTAACACACGAATTTAAATCGTGTTTGATTCCCAGACGCAGTCTTTGGGTTGATAACCATGACGCGAGTTTGGACCCTCGCGCCATTGGGTCCTGCGCTTCAGATTCTTCACTTAGAATATTTTCTAATTGTGAAGGGTTCAGACGCGGACTTAGTTTACAGAACGCAGATTTGATCCTTGCGTTCTGTTCATCAGCTGTTGATTTTGATGAATCTGGCACCCGAGTCCAAGCATTTTGACATCTGGGGATGTGAAAGGAAGGGAGTTACCCCCTTAACTTCTGGCGATTATGGTGATGGAAGGGTTAAGGTGGATAACTCCCTTCTTTTCGCACCCTAGAAGTGACATCAAGGAGAATGTTGTGGAGACGCCGATCCTGCAGGTCTGGACGCGGATTTGATAATTCCTGCGTCCAGTGCCTCTTCTGCGTGGATGCGCAGGTCTGGACGCGGATTTGATAATTCCTGCGTCCAGTGTCTCTTCTGCGTGGATGCGCCAGTCTGGACGCGGATTTGATAATTTCTGCGTCCAGTGTCTCTTCTGCGTTCGGATTATGAACACTTAGCATTTTTTTTTTGATAGAGTATCTAACTACGTGTCCTTTCTTTTTGCAGCGCCAAACCCTGCTATTTCACTCGCAAGAAGCGCCATTTTGGACATGTAGGGGGTGCTGACCGGGATTTGACCTTTGTGTTACAAAGGACTGTTCCTGTGACAGCTGATAAGTCGCAGGCTCGTGGGGAGAGGCTCTCAAATGTTGACATGAGGACTCTTCGGGTGCTTATGACTGATGCAGCATTTGCAACGGATGCTGGCATCAAACTGGAGAAGCCTGCCTTCTTCTTCGGAGATCGTATCCACGCTGGCGGCCATAGCGTATATGACGGGACTTACAAATGGCTCCGTCAAATAAGGGTGGAAGATTCTTTCTTCCGAACATGGAGAGGATGTTCCCGCTGTCCTACTTTCAGCACATGTCCGTCCCTCGGAAGATGGAATGGGACCTCTCTCGATATGTCCCTGAGATTACTCTCGGTGATTTGGGCTCCCACAAAGTGTACCGTCATGATAGCCATGACAGGTCAGTTATCGGCCTTTTCCTGGGTCGCGCAAGTCCGATGTTCCGGCTGGGGAGATACCACAACTTGGCACTACCTTCCTCAACGCATTCATGGAGGCGGAGGGTGATTATCCCGTTGGGTTCCGTGCACCGGGGTGGGTCCGTTCCACGGAGAACTATTGGTGAGGCAGGATGGTCGGCTTTGTCCTCACCGAGCTCGGGGACCTGCTAAAGCGTGTGGGACTGTACCCAGCGGTCAGAGCGTGCAGTGGGGATCCCTCAAAGCTCTCAGAACTTCTTCGGGATTCTAGAGCGTTATAATTCTTTGACGGGGACGTTCTTCACTCCGGTCGGGGAGATGGGCCTTGCTCTGCACGAGCTGCATGAGGTCTCGGGGTTGTCGATAGGGGACATTCCCTATGAGGAATATGTCCCGACCACGGTGGAGCTTCACCATTTGAAGGAGGAGTTTCCCCTCTATATGAGACCTACTGGGAAGTGCTATGTCACTTCCACATTTGCGGCCAGATAACCAAATGGCGGTCGCAGGGAGTCAAGCAACTGTCTTGGGCCAGTTACTTGTTCAACAACGTCAACACCAAAGACCATCGGATAACTCGATTGGCTCCCAGCTCCGATAGGGAGATTGAAGACAGGATCGACCAGGCTCCTGACAGTTTTTACACCACAGAGTCGAACGACGACGGTTTCGACCCTGACTTGGTTTTTGAAAGCTTCACCATCAAGCCCGGACCCCTATCTCCGATCGGGCGCTGTTGGCGGGCTTTCTGATGCTGTGGCTGAAGCGCTGTGTGGTGCCCACGCTGCCACATGAAGTCATTGTTGCTGACGTGGTGTACCCGGCGGTGCTCCTGGCTCATGGCAACCCCATAGCCCTTCTCTCGGCCGTGGCGGCTGGTATTCAGAGCGGGCTGCGGGCGCTCACTAAGAGTTTCTGCGAGCCACCGAAAACTGCAGATTCCGAGGGAAAGCCGTATGTTGACTCAGAGGGGAGTCCGACGGTGAAGCGTCCCAACCCTCGTGTCGAGCTGCCTTACACGTACCTCATGGCTTGGTACGTGATGCATTGCCCTTCCTTGATGACGGCGGTGCGTTGGAGGGAGAGTTCTGTCCCTTTTGTACAGCGATTGGAGGGTTCGAAATGGCGTGATCCTTATATATATTACGTCCGGAAGTGCCTTTCAGACCCTGCGAACTACCAGCTCAATCACTGCCTCCCCCAGATCCCTGGTGCATCTCTCGGGGATCTACTTGTTGATTCTGTTGGCCCAGATGACTTCACGAGGTTATCCGCGGGAGCCTTCTGGTGGTTGCTCAATATCCGGCCCGGATATGTGCTTTTCCGACAAGGGACGTCATGCACCATTGAGCCGTACATGCCGAATCGCTTCGCTCGACAGTTCGGCTATGGTCAGCTCTATGTCGGGAACCCCAATGCTCGACTTGCCTTCGAACCTGTTCGAGGGTGCCCGGGCCTGGTACTATAGTGTGGCTGGAGGGACGGGAGTAACTTTCCGTCTACCTCTCGAAGGGCCCAAGTGCCGTACGAGCTTCAGCTTCTGCACTTGGTACTCCCAGGCCATCCAAACATCAGACTTTTTTTCCAGCGTCTTCATGCATCGAGAGCATCAATGCAAGTCTCGAGGCAAGGACAGATTCTAGTAAACCGACAAAACTCGTAGAACAGTACCTGAAGGCCCAAAAGGAGGTGGGCGAAGAATGAGAAGGGAGCCACGAGCCATGGAGCCACGACCACCAAGGGCGGAGCCACAAGCGACTAGGGCAGAGCCGCAAGCAACTAAGTCTTGACAGGCGGTGAGCAAGCGTCGTCAAGGCTCTACTCCCACTGCTGAACCCGCTCCGAAGAAGGTTCGAAGAGACTTGACAACCGAAGTCTCTCAATCTGAAGAGATCCCTGCTGTCGTTGAGGCACTGAGGGAGGAAGAGATAGCTGAAGAAGAAACTCCTCTAGTCCGTGTTCCCAGGTCACTTAGCAGAGGCCACGGGTCTGCGGAGGAAGGGGAGCTCGTTGATCGATCCGCCGCCGCTGACGAGGATGAGCAGCTAGAGGTCGACATCATGAGCGGAGGAGATGTCGATATTCCGGGATTTTAGCTCATCCCGAGCCTTCTTCTACTCATGAAAGAAGAGATGAGGCACAGCAGTCGGGGTCTCCTTGTGTCTTCATCTCCAGTCCTCGGGCAATTGATCCCAGTCCTACCACTGGGGTAATTGGAGGCAAGGCTCCGGTTGCAGAGCTTCCTCGCGTTGAGCTGTCTTCTTCCTCGTACTCAGGGGAAAGCGAGTTTGAAGACGAGGTCGACTACGGTGATGAACCCACTCTTCCTGATCCGAGCAAGTTCTCCCATATCTCGGAGGAAGAAATGTACGGGGGGGAACCGTTGACGGCGCCATCACCGTTGGCGACAGTTGCTCCCATTGCAGGTACTTTCACCCGATTTCCTCTTTGGTTTTGAAGAAGGTGTCTTAACATTCTTCTTTTACGCTGCAGGGTTGGCTGAGGATGCCGAGACTACAACCTCCTCGCATATCGAGGAGATGGTAAAAGAGGTGACCCAGCTCGAAGGAGTTGAGGCTTCGGTTGGCAAGACAACTTCGGAAGGGGCGATTGCGAAAACTAGGAGCCCTTCGCTTTGCCGGAAAAGGAGGTACCCACTGAGGCTGGGGAAGCTCTCGCTCTGCAGGATTCACCCAGGGTTCGATATCTCTGGACCTCCCAGGTGGTAAGGAAGTTCTGATATTTTGAATGTTTCGCTTTTCACCTTTGTGGCTAATGTTGTGGTCATTTGCAGAGAGAACTAAGGGGGCTCAGGTGGAGAATCCAATGATTGATATCCCTCCAGAAGGCCACACGGCTCAGGTCTCGGCTGAAGTTTCTGAGGAGGAGGTTCCTGCAGAGATAGCACCTCTGGAAACGCCCGAGGCTACTTCTGCTCTAGCCGTATCGGTGGTCGGCACAACTCTTGTGCGAGAAGATCCGCCTTATCCCGTGACAGAAAAGGGGCGGGAAGCTTCCCAGGTGGTGACGATATGGGGAACTGGCACGCCAGATGGTGCAACAATTCTTTGCTTCGATGGGATCATGTATTGATCTCATCTTACGTGGAAGCAGTTCCTTCAATTTTGCCCGGACGCTTCTCAGAAATCTGGCCGAGAACGTCGAATTAACCGGAGGCCCCTCACTTGCCCAGGCATGTCTGCGGGTGGTGGAGCAACTGGGAGACGACCTGCACGAGCTGAAGTCTTTGGAAAATGCCAGCTCTTCTAGTGAGGCCCAGGCCACCCTAACCCGGCTCTTAGCTGCTCAAGAACAAGAGCGACAGGAGGCAGAGGCACAAATAGATGCAGAGATCCGCAGCCTCGAATATTCCCAGGCTGAATGTCAGAAACTAACTGACGATTCAAGGGAATCCGAGATTGTCATGCAGAGTACGGAGCACGTCATCATCAATGCTCGGGACACCATTGCCAAGGCTCGGGACACCATTGCCAAGGCAGAAGCTGTACTTGCGATCAATGAGAAGAAGCTTGTTACCATCAAAGAGGAACTTGCGGGCAACAGGCGGCTAAAGCGCGAGCTGAAGAGAGTCTGTCTCTACATGCTTCCAGGGTGGAATCTTTGCGAGCGCAGCTGGCTGCAAAACCCTTCCTATCTGAAGAGGAGCTGCGGGTCCAAGCCATGATGGAGGCTGAGAAGGCACGTCAGATCAAGATGCATCATCTCAGGGAGCAAATCCGTTCCTTTGCGAGCCAGGACATTTAGCCTTCTTTTCTTTTCTTTTTTTTTTGTAAAGAAAAGGACACTCTGTTTATCAGAGTGTTTGTATCCACTTTTGATATAAAGAGGACATTTTTTGTTCCATCTTCTTTGTTTAGCTGTGGATGAATCCAACTTCTTGATCACTGGCTGTGAATACTGAACTTAGGTAAGACTAAGTTCTTTCAATGAAACGCAGCATCGACTCGCGGCCTCTGTTTACAGGGAGACGCGGGTATCAGTTCAGAAGAACTTGGGCTGAACCAAGTTCTTTTGATGAGACGCAGCGTCAATCCATAAGGAGACGCAGCCATGAGTTTAGAAGAACTTGGGCAGAACCAAGTTCTTTTGATGAGGCGCAGCGTCAATCCATAAGGAGACGCGGCCATGAGTTCAGAAGAACTTGGGCAGAACCAAGTTCTTTTGATGAGGCGCAGCGTCAATCCATAAGGAGACGCGGCCATGAGTTCAGAAGACGCGGCATCCGTCTGTAGGAGGGACGCGAATCTGTTTTGCTGGGAAAGACGCGGATCGAACAGACGCGAGGGACGCAGCCTTGTGCATTTTCCATGAATCCCAGAATGGATTAAGTGTTCTCCTTTAAAAAGGATGTCGTTTGCTGAGGGGACGCGACTTTGCATCACGCGGACATTCCTCTAGGACGCGGGTGATCGTCATCCAATCTGGGGAGGGGACGCGAATTTTGGATACGGTTTTTTTCAGTCTGCGTCTTGGTGTAACCTCCCAGGCGTTACATACAGCCTGTCATAAAGATTTGATGTGATCTTCAAATCTCTATTGATGATCGGGAATGCAGATTTTCCGCTGTTTCCCGAAGCGGTTATCCACGCGTCGGCTTCTTATTGGTCTTGAGCGTCAATTCCCTTTAATGAGGAACCGATGCGGGTGGTTGGAGATTGGCGCCTGCGACGGTTTTCGAAGCGGCGTTACACGCGTCAGTCCCTTAGTGGATCTTGACAATCGTGCGGTCATTATGCCGGCGGTTCAGATTAAGAGATCATTAATTGCAGTCATCGGGGGCTGCCTATAAATAGGGCGCACCCTCTCCCTTCAATCCAATCTTTGGACTGTTTTCTTTTTGAGAGCGAGCGCTCTAAGAACCTTCATCTTCTTCAGAGTATTGTCTCCATGGATGAGGATGGTTCTGTGGATGAAGATGACCCAGGGCTTGTATGCTCCTGTTTGGTCTCTTCTCTGATCATCTTGCACGCCCGCGTTTGGATGCAGAGAGCCCGACTCTTGGTAGAGGCCTCTGTTGGTACGCCGTCCCGATTAGCCATGATATTTTAATCTACCACGGCCTGCACCTTGGTATCACCATTATCTGGACCCCCTCACGAATTCTGTGCTGGTGCATTCCTTCTGGAATTTGCGCCACAGATTTAAACTTCTCTGGACGCGAGTGCAGGGGTCTTTGGCACTTGGCGCTGGCTTCGTTCACAAAGTTTGCGTTTCAAAGCCACTGTCTTGGATGAATTCCAAAAAGGTTTCAGACCCGAGCCTTGCAACCCTTGTTCACTCAACGAGGAGATGGCAACTTTCGGCGTCTGTGCCTTTTCGGCGTCCGTGCTTTCGACTTGGGCGCAGAACGAGACCGCGTTTTGATTCGCGTTTGTCTCTACTGACGTAGCAGTTTGGCTCATTGCGTGGGTCATTCCCGCGTCTGCTTGGCTGACTGCGTGGATCATTCCCGCGTCTGCTTGGCTGACTGCGTGGATCATTCCCGCGTCTGCTTGGCTGACTGCGTGGATCATTCCCGCGTCTGCAGTCTGCATTTGCGACTTAGTTTTTCTCTGTCGAAGCATACTAAGTTGCAGATTGTTCTGATTCCTTTTGTTTCATTTCTTACAGGTAGGCTTGCTGGTTTGCTAGGCCCCTGGAAGGATGCTTTGGCCGGCGAACTTGTTCGATGTTCACCTATGAGAGAGTATATTATGGTCCTCGTCACCTATAAGAGAGTATATTACATCTCTGACGAGGACCCAACCCTCGCCAAGGTCTCTTCTGATCTGCTTCGCCATTCATGCCTTCTGGCAAGAGATGGTCAGGCTATGCATGACGGCGATGAGGGCTCCGGCGGTTGTGGTGGCGGACAAGATCCTCTTCCTCTCCCACTCCAGAAGTCACATCAAGGACAGTCTATGTCCGTTGGATGGCCTGCTAGGGAAAGGGACGCTCCTGAACGAAGGTTTGCAGGACTTTCTGTTGCCACCAGACCTCAAGAACACCATTGCTCTTAGCTTAGTCAGCTAGAGCGCTTTCGATGTTTACATCATGCATCGTGGTGTAACCAGCTTCTATTGTAGCCACAAAACATCGCGCACTTGGAATCAGACGCGACTTATAAGGAGTGAGTGCAACCTCTAAGAGAGAGAGAGAGGGACTTCTTTGTACTCCTTAATTGTAACACTCAATCTTATTGTATAAGAGAGCGTTTTACTGTATCACTTTCATATGTTTGGAAATGAATAAAAGCGACACTTTTCTTTTTGTCTCTTTCCTTGTCTTGAACTTTTTGTCTTAGACTCGTAGAAGCAAAGAATCTTTGACTTTGTTCAAATCATGATGGTAACTTTAATAAGTCAAACTTTGTGGAGGAAGAGATCCTATTTCAGGAACTTTCACAGTACTGTCAGAGGTGTAATATTAACTTGACAGAGATGAAATAATCTTTGGTGGGCCTGCCACTTTATAAGAGAAAGTGACAAGTAGAATTGGTACCCCCAGGGAGGGTAAGCTCTGATCAGAGGTTTAGAGTTAACTTAATCGAGTTCAGCTGGGATTTGATGAAAACACTGTTAATTGGTGTAATATTAACCTAACAGTGTTTTTAGTGGACCTGTTATTCTATTGAAGAGAATAACAAGTGAGATTAGACTCGTGGAGAGTCTAGGAAGGTTTGTTACCGTTAGAGGTGTGATATTAACTTAACGGGTTGAAAGTGGTCTTGTCAGAAGTGTAATGTTAACTTGACAAGGATATGAGTCAGAGGTGTGATATTAACTTAACTCAGAAGTGTCACTGTCATAGGTGTAATGTTTAACTTGACAGTGAGGTAATGCTAGAGGTGTAATGTTGAACTTAGCATTGGTCATCTCGACTTGGACAAGGAAGTCGAGGAAAGGTCATGGCCATAGGTGTATTGTTGAACTTAGCGATGACTCAGATGCTAGAGGTGTAGTGTTAACTTGGCATCATTCATTTCAGCTTCGATGTGGAAGACTGAAGAAAAGTGACTGTCATAGGTGTAATATTAAACCTGGAAGAAACTTGATTACTGTTTAGAGGTGTGGTGTTGAACTTTAACAGCAATTTGTCAGAGGTGTGATGTTAACTTGACAAAGATTGACTCAAGATAAGAGCAATTTTGAGGACCTGTCATTCTATGGTGAGAATTGACAAGTGAAAATTTGAAGTGCCAGAGGTGTAGTGTTAACTTGGCAAATTTGAAAATTTGGTACTCCGTGTAGAGTTGACAAGCAAAATTTGTACTCGACAAGGAATATTAAAAAGTTTCCATTACCAGAGGTGTAGTGTTAACTTAGTAATGGTTGTATTTTGTAGACCTACCATTCTGTGGATGAGAATTGGTAGGGATTTTGGAGGAAAGAGTGGAGCCAAGTCCACTTAGGATTTTTAGCAAACCCTCAGCTATCAACGGATTTGAGGTGCCTTTACCAACTACCGTTTGAGTTGGCTAGCCATGCTATTCCCCTCAGCATGATGAGTTATCGAAGACTTATGTTGGGCTTAAAAGTCAACATTTTCTCTATCCTTAGCCGTCGGAGGCGTCGGATCAAATGGGAACGTGTCCCTTAGGATTTTTAGCAAATCCTCAGTTGCCAACGGGTTTGATATGCCTTTACCAACTACCGTTTGAGTTGGGCTGGCCATGCTATTCCCCTCAGCATGATGAGTTGTCGAAGACTTATATTGGGCTTAAAAGCCACATTTTCTTCTATCCTTAGCCGTCGGAGGCGTCGGATCAAATGGGAACGTGTCCCTTAGGATTTTTAGCAAATCCTCAGCTGCCAACGGGTTTGATATGCCTTTACCAACTACCGTTTGAGTTGGGCTAGCCATGCTATTCCCCTCAGCATGATGAGTTATCGAAGACTTATGTTGGACTTAAAAGCCAACATTTTCTTCTATCCTTAGCCGTCGGAGGCGTCGGATGTTTTGATCAGAGGTGTACTTTTAACTTGATCGGTGGAAGGATACCATCTAGGGATAGTACTTCTTCAGGAACCTGCCGTTAATAGGCATCATGAGTGTATCGCCATTCGAGGTTATGAGGCGATATGATCCATTTGAGTAGACTGACTCTACTACAAATGGTCCTTCCCATTTGGGTTGGAATTTTCCTTTTGTCTTGTGCGTCATCACCATGGGTCTTCTGACGGCTAAGACAAGATCGCCTTTCTTAAAAGTTCGTACTTTAACTTTCTTGTTGAAGGCTCTGGTGATTCGAGCTTGGTAGAGCTCGATTTGCTGTTGGGCTTGCAGACGCTTGTCGTCTAAGGCCTCCAGTTCCTGGAGTCGCTGTCGATGCTTCTCCTCTGTCGTCATCTCCGCTGTCAAGGTGACGCGTAGAGATGGAATTTAGATTCCAGGGAAGCACGGCCTCACATCCGTATACCAAGGAAAACGGCGTGGCTTTAGTCGGGGTTCGCACTGTTGTGCGATAGGCCCATAAGCATTCGCCTAGCTTGTCGTCCCAGTCGCGTTGACTCTTCGAGACGAACTTTTTGAGAAGCTTGCCAATGGTCTTGTTGAAAGCTTCTGCGAGGCCATTAGCGGCAGGATAGTATGCCGTTGAGGACACACTCTGGATTCTGAACTTAGCGCAGAATCTCTGGAATGCCTGGCTGATGAACTGGGGTCCATTGTCTTGGACAATTCGCCGAGGTACGCCGAAACGGTAAATAACGTGATGTTTCACGAACTTGATCACGTTCGACGATTTCACCTCCTTCAAAGGAATGGCTTCGGCCCATTTGGAGAAGTAATCGGTTATTGCTAGAATGAAGCGATGTCCTTTGATGATGGTGGGCTGATAGGACCAACCACATCCATCCCCCACATCTCAAATGGCCATGTAGAGGTCGTAGAGTGGAGGTACCCTGGTGCTTGATGGATAAAATCTCCATGTATTTGGCAAGCGTGACATCTTTTGGCATAGGCGACGGCGTCGGCAACCATCTTGGGCCAATAGTAACCCAACCTTTGGAGTCGATGTGCCAATTTTGGGCCAGGTTGATGGGCTCCGCATGTACCGTCGTGGGCCTCTTTCAATACTTCCTGGGCCTCCTTTGGTGAGAGGCACCGGAGTAAGATCCCGTCATGCGATCGACGATACAATGTTCGTGTAATCGCATTATAGTAAAACTTAGGGGCTTTCCTTCGAATGGCAGTCGCCTCTTTGGCGTCTTCAGGCAGGATGCCGTACAAGACATAGTTGATGTAGGGGAATCGTCAGTCTTTAAGTTCTGGACCGGTTGACGCTTCAAGTGCTTCTTCGCAGTGACGACCTCCCGTTGACTCCTGATAATCCTCGAGAGCATTTCTCGGGCAATACAGGTCGTGGCTGTAGACGAATATCTTCTCCATTGCTCCAACTGGAAGAGCTAAGGAGGCTGCAAGGGATGCGAGTGCATCGGCGTGCGCATTTTGCCTGCTCGGTACATGGTCGATGTAGAAGTTAGCAAACCCCTCGGCCATGCGGATAGTTGCGTTGTAATAGGGTACTAAGTCTTCATGTCTGACTTCGTACTCCCCGCGAATTTGACTGACGATGAGTTTAGAGTCACCGTATGCCTCGAGATTTTTAACGCCAATCTCATCGGCGAGCTGCATCCCGATCAATAGAGCATTGTACTCCGCCACATTGTTGGAACAAGGCTCCGTTAGCGAGACAGCTCGGGGGATCACATAATTTTGTGGGGAGACAAGTACTACTCCTACCCCCGCCACTACGTGTCCCTTGGGGCTTGTCCTTGATGCACCGTCGAAGAAAAGTTGCCACACTTGACTTTCGAACGATGTCTGAGTCAGGTAGACTTCGGCCACTTCGTCTGGGAGATCCTCGTAGACTTTGGCTACCCTCGGATCTGGGTGTTCAGCTAGGAAGTCTGCCATCGCTTGTCCCTTAATGGCTTTCTACGGCAGAAAGTGCATATCATACTGGGATAGCAACATGGCCCACTTTGCCAGCCGGCCATTTAGTGAAGAAGGCTTTGTCATAAGTAACCTCAGAGGGTTGACTTTTGATATGACATTGATAGTCTGGCCTACCAGATAGTGTCGCATTTTCTGGATAGCGAACACCAGTGCCAAACATTCCTTCTCGATCGGGTTATACCGATGTTCGGCTCCGATCATTGTTCTACTTAGATAGTAGATTGCTTGCTCACGTCCTTGATCGTCATTCTGAGCTAGCAGAGCTCCCAAAGAATGATCCATCGCTCGGACGTACACCAGAAACGGCTTCCGGATACTGGAGCTGCAAGGACTGGTGGTTGGGTGAGGTATTGCTTGATTTCCTCGAACGCTTGTTGGCAAGCGTCATCCCAAATGAATGAGACACCCTTCTTCATCAGCTTAGCAAAGGGTTGGCATCTTCCGGAGAGGTTTGAGATGAACCTGCGGATGTACGCCAATCGACCTGTAAACCCCTGAGTTCCTTGAGGCTTCTCGGGGGTTGCATCTCCTGGATAGCGCGGATTTTTTCCGGGTCCAAATGGATTCCTATGGAAGTCACAACAAATCTAGGAATTTGCCACTGGCTACCCCCAGGAAGGACTTGGTGGGATTCATCTTCAATTGATGAGCCCGCATGATGTCGAAGACCACCTTCAGATCAGCTATGTGATCTCCTTTAATACGACTTTTCACCGCAATGTCATCAACATAACATTCCACCGTTTTGCGTATTTGCTGATGAAAAATGGCATTCATGGCCCTTTGATAGGTCGCCCCTGCATTCTTCAGTCCGAAGGGCATGACGGTGTAGCAATACACTCCTAGGGGTGTCCTGAAGGAGGTGTGCTTTTCGTCGTCAGGATACATTTTGATTTGATTGTATCCTGAGAATCCGTCCATGAAGGACATTCGTTCGAATCCACAAGTATTGTCAATCATGACATCTGTGATCGGCAATGGGAATTCGTCCTTGGGGCAGGCCTCGTTTAGATCGCGGAAGTCGATGCAGATCCTGATCTTCCCGTTCTTCTTGGAAACGGGGACGATGTTGGCTACCCAGTCGGGATGTTGTTCTTCCCTGATGAAACCAGAATCAATAAGTTTTCTGACTTCTGATTGAATTGCCTCCATTATTTCTGGGCGAAACCGTCGCTGTTGTTGTTTGACAGGCTTTACGTCCGAATTGATGTTGAGGCGGTGCATGGCCACTTGAGGATCAAGTCCTGGCATGTCCTCATAATTCCAGGCGAAGACGTCTATATACTCTTGTACAAGAGATATTAGATCCTTCTTCTCCGATGGTGACAGGCCGTCACTTATGAAGATGGGCTTGGGGTTGGCCTCATCTCCTAGGTTGATCTGAACAACCTTGTCTTCTGTGGGTGGCTCACGCTGTTCAAAGCGGGTGTCCCAAAGAGCATTCAAATGTTTGATCCAAGGATCTACATCTGCGAGGATCATTTCTTCATCTTCATCCTCCAGGTGGCTTGTTGAAATCATGTTCACTGAAAGTTCCTTGAAGATGTTACCGACACTGACATCTGACTCCCAAGATGATGTGTCTGAAGAGTAATCGTTGCTCGACGATTCTTGAGAATCAGAGGCTGATGGGACCGGAGTCGATACATAGCCCAACCCCCGGCGCGTCCGATGATAATAATCGGGGGCCTTCCCTTTCGGCACAAAGGATCGAAGTACCATTCTCCTTCCTTTGCTGAAGTTCAACCCGGGTCTGTTGGTTAGATCATACCCCATGCATTTCATCATTTTGAGCGCTTTTGGTTCATAATGACTGAGCTGAGGGGATTCCTCCTCACTTTCCGAGTCTTCGCGGGGCATTGGCTCAGATGAGATTCGCCCAAAGAGAATTGGTTTTTGGCCTTTCCGTCTGGCTGGAACATGAATATAGATTCTTGCGCATTACCATTATCCTGGTATGTCCCGAAAGATGATTTTACTGGTACATGCAATGATGTCAAAGCATCCATCGCCGACCAGATATCATCGTCTACGTCGGTACTAGTATCCGATGGGATTGAATCGGATGCACACGCAGAAAAATACTCAAAGTCTAAATTCTCAGTAATATACCAACCGCCTGCATCGTCGGTGGTACTATCAACATCGAGCTTATTAGTACTCTTTACAAGTGGTTCCAACTTCCACAGGCACTCTTCTTGCTCGGGCTCAGTGTCAGCCTCATTACCAGAGTCTGGCACTTCCAGTTGCGGGGTTTCGTCCACCGGATCCTGATATAGGAGGGAGTCCGTGAAATAATTTTCGACCCCCTTAAACGGATACCTTTCGGCAACCAACGTTTGCACCTTCCCACTCGCGTCAATGTATTTCATGACTTGGTGAAGAGTGGAGGGAACGATGGAGTTGCGGTGGATCCATGGTCGTCCCAGCAGCAGATTGTAGGAAGTGTCGGCATCGATGACGTAGCACGTCACCTCCGACTTGAGGCTCCCAATCTGGCACTTGAGCTTGATCTTCCCCATCGGACGGGTGCCGTTGGCATTGAACCCGTAGATGGTCGTCTGTGTAGGGCTCAGACGGTGGGTAGGGATGCCGAGGTGTTGCATGACTCGGCGGGGCATGATGCTCAATGCGGACCCTGGATCTACCTGAATGCGGTTCACCTCAGATGATCCGATATAACCTGTGAAGTACAGGGGTCGATCATGCTTCCCTTTAACCTGCATATCATCTGCCGTGAAGGTAATGCAGGGAGCATTCTGGGAGGTGTGGAGACAATTCTCTACATCTTCCTTCTTTGGCACCTGGGTCATAAAGACCTCAGCATTTGCCAGAGCTTCTTGTAGAGCCTCCCTGGTCGACTTTGATAGTCTTAGAAGCTCATACAGGGTGATCCGCGCCGGGATGTTGGCCAATTGAGCCAAGACATCAAAGCGGTAAGGCGTTGTGGATCCTTCCGCTATACCCTTTTGAAGAGCTCGAGAGAATCGAGTCTCTTTTTGTTTCTCCACTGGTGGCTTCGTGGAGGGCCTAGTTGGCTCTGCAGCCAGTTGAGGAGAGTTTGTCGCCACTTCGCCGTACTGCTTCAAGTAGGGCTGTCCTGAACGAGTCCCCGTCATTGGTTGGTTGGGCTCTGCGGCCAAGACTATTGTTTCCTCTTCTGAATCAGTCAGTGAGGGAACATCATCCTCTGCTTCTCGAGAGGAAGCACATACCACATGGCAGGACGAAGCTTTTGCCTTGCCTTTGGACTTCCTGTTGGTTACAGTAGTCCACTGCTGGCTGTCCGCTAGGTCAGGGTGGACCCACATAATTTCCCCTTGAGGCGTAGGGACGGGTACCAAGCCCTTCTCCTGCTGCTGGTGAGGGTCTGTGTTGACCACTCTTAATTCTCCCTTTGGAATAGGAGTTACCCCCGCAGGTGTTGGAGGTTGTCTCCCGAACTGGAGAACCGACGTCACATTAGCCGTGACCTTCTTCTGCTCTGGTCGGAGCTTTAGCACTTTCGCGTCAATCAGAGCCTGAAGGATGTCCTTGAAGACGTAGCAACTTTTGGTAGGATGTCCCAACATCCTGTGGTACATGCAGTAGTTGGGATTGTCGGTCTTGCCGACTTCTTTCGGGCGCCTAATTTCAGGGAGCTTCAGTCGGTTGCTCTTGTTGAGTAGCTTGAAGAGCGAATCGACATGTTCCTCCTTGAAGGAATACTGCTTGTTGGCGCGGGGTTGGCTTGAAGAGCCACTTGCCTTGGCTGGTTGAGGTTTGGTGGGAGATTTGGTCTCCGTCGCCAAATTATCCTTCCGCTTCGTCTGGAGGGAGGTGTCTGGCGCTCGCCTAGTTGACCTTTCCGGCCTAGGCTTGCCTTCTTCTGCCCTGACGCGGGCAACAATCTCCTCAGCCTGTTCACCTTGTTGGACTAATTGTTTCCAGGTGCGGCTTTCAGCAACTCCTATTTGAGCAAGGAGTGAGGTTTGGAGGTTGTGGCGGCACGTTTCCACCAGGGTGGCCTGGGTCATACCGCTTGGACACCGGAGTGCCACGTTCTGAAATCTTTCCACGAAAGATTTGACGGACTCTCCCTTTCGCTGTCTCGTAGCTAACAGGGTGGGCATTGTGACCTCGGAGTCATCTTCGAAGAAGCGTGTTAAGAACAGCTTCTCCAAGTCGCCCCAGTTCTTGATAGAACCTTCCGGGAGTTTCATGAACCACTCAAAGGCCAACCCTTTCAGGGTGCCGATGAATAGTCGCGCCAAGATGGCGTCATTGTCTACTACATTCCCGGTTTGGAATTTGAAGTAGTAGATGTGCTGGTTGGGTGACCCCTTCCCGTCGAATGCTTGGAGGTTGGAGCCTTGAACTTAGGAGGGTATGGAACTAAGTCCCACTCAGCCGGATAGGGCCGGACCACTCCTACTTCTTGGAGGTCTTTGCGACTGGCAAGGGCATTGAGGCGTTCCTCCAATTGACTCATCCTTTTAGCATGAGTTTTCCCTGGGTCTTGGTCGCCTTTTACTTGCGATGAGGGTTTGGACGAACTGGAGGTAGATTGCTGCCTCTCTTCAGAAGGTTCGGAAGATGAGCTTCCTCCCTTTCTCCCTTTGCCCTTTGACCTCCTAGGAGGAGATTTCTCCTGTCTTCCAGCAGTTGTGCAATCGCCTGCTTGAGGGAGTCAATCGACACTTGCTGAGAAATAATCATGTCCATTTGTGCTTTCTGGACCTGCTCTATACGTCTTGCCGTCTCCTCAGGAGTGCCTGTCATGTAGGCAGAGGTCTCCTTCTCGACGGAAGAGTTCGAAGCCCTTGATTCCGCTACGGCGGAATGAGAATCATTCACTCTAACGCCGTGGGCTAAGGCATTATAGTCAATTGGGGGAATGGCCCCGTCCGGGTACGAGTGTGTCGATACACTCCTTCCGGTTCAGAGTCAGACTCGGAGTCATCTGAGCCGACTGCAATTTGTTTTCCCTTGCACCTGCTTGTCATATTTGCAGTGAGCTCGGGGTACTCAACGTCAGAGAAGGTTTTCCTTCTGTGGGAGCGTCTTCTTTTAGCTGACGGAGGAATCAGGGTCAGCTGTCTGACCAAAGACTGCTGGTGTACGCCAGATTCGCAACGGCACTCTGAGAGCATGGAGATGAGCCGTTGGCAGCAGCATGATGAAGTGACCTGATTGGCACTTCTTTTCTTCGTCAAGTAATCCCTCAAATCCATAGGAGGGGAATTGAAAAGATTAGCCTCGCAACGTCGAAGACAGGAGGCATCCATGTGCTGTGCAGTCTGGATGCAGACTTCAGAGACGCGGTTTCTGCGTCTCGGCTGTGGAACGCGCGTCTGGCGTCTCTGTTGAGATGAGACGCGGGTCTCGCGTTGCTGTTTGGTGCGTCCGGGTAGAGGCGCGCGAGAGAGAGTGGGCTGCAGGGTGCCTCGTCTCTGGGCGCGTGCTTCTTGCGTTTGACGAGACATAGAAGCTTTATTCTGGCGTTTGGTAAGTTGGTCCTCAGAGGACTCAACTTGAGGAGTTGCGCGCTTGGGCTCAACTTTAGGAGTTGCGCGCTTGGGCCGCCAAACGCGGATCTCACGTACTGGACGTGACGCGGGCAAGGCGCGAGACTGTACGTCGCGTCCAGCTTCAGTTGGACAACCAACGGTTCCAACTTGCAGCTGACGCGCACGTCTCCTCTGTCGACGCTCAGCGTTTCGATTGCGTCGAGGAGGTGGAGAGAAACCAACAATATCCTGATGCTGGGCACCAGGGAGTTTAACCACGCGGGTCTCCTGAGAGACGTTGACACGGGCTTTCTGTGCGCCGGAGTTGGTCGCAACAGTAACTGTGCTTGGGATCGCGCGGGCCTTCTGAGAGGCGTTGACGCGTGAACTTTGCTGGGCACAGTGGGCAGCAGCAGCGGCGTCCAAGAGAGCTTCAGGTCGGGCTTCGGGGCCATTCCCCGCCGAGACCCTGCGACAGACGCGGGTCTTTGGGCTCTTGGAGCCAGAAGAGAGAAACTCTTCATACTTCGCCTGGTCGAACTCCACAACAAGTGTCTCGACCATTTTCCCCCTACGGAGGAGATCATCCTGCGCCACGGCTTGTTCGTCAGTGACAAACGTGTTCCCCAGCGGAGTCGCCATCTCTTGTTGGACGCGGAAAACTGTGAAAGCGGACTGGAGCAACTTTTCCTTGAATCAGATGAAAAATTACAACAGGCTAATCTTCCGGTTACAAGGGAGGGAGAATATTGAATCTTGAATTCCCCTTTGTTTAGTGCTGGGTTCTTCGTGTGGCGGTGGAGAGTGAATCTTGTTCTCCGTTGACCAGATGACCGTCAGTACCGTCGAGGAATCTTTTCCTTGACAGGTAGAGGGAGTAACTCAGCCCCGTCCACCAAAACTCTAAAAGAGAAGGTAGGCGAAGAGCAACTTGTACGCAGCAAGCTGGCTTGAAGAGTCGAGCTCTCTCTCTGTTGATGATCTCTCCTTTTTTTTTATCGCCCAAATCCGACCCCTCTTCAATAGTGACAGGGCTATTTATAGGGTTTTTTAGGGGGTGATCGTGCCCCCTAAAAGTGCTCCACGATGAGGGCCAACTTCCCCGCTACATGGGCGGTGGATGGCGCCATAATCAGGGTGGTTGCAACCAAGGTGCGGGCACCTTGTTGCTGAGACGCGAGCGTTGAGCCAACGCGCCTTGATGCTGAGACGCGGGCGTTGAGCCAACGCGCCTTGATGCTGAGACGTGGGCGTTGAGCCAACGCGCCTTGATGCTGAGACGCGGGTTTGGACTTTCGCGTCTTGATGCTGAGACGCGGGCGTTGAGCCAACGCGCCTTGATGCGGAGACGCGGGTTTGGACTTTCGCGTCTTGATTGTCACATTTAGCCTTACGCCTGGATCTTGGATCTCTGCGTTTTGGTGGCTTGTCTTGGTGATTTTTAGACAGCCTACAGGTACAAACCCTAGATTAAACAACAGCCTTTAAATACCCTGATTTCCGAAACAGCAGATTTTCACCCGACCCGACTATCGGTCGACCGGGCGGTCGACCGACCTCTTCCACCAGTCGACTGGTCGGTCGACTGGGTGCCCAACAGAGAGTTGGGCACTTACAGTCAGGTTCTACCGGTCGACCGGGCAGCCGACCGGGTGCCCAACAGAGAGTTGGGCACTTACAGTCAGGGACTGCGGTCGACCGACCGGTCGACCGCCTTCTGATCCTGTGCACGCTGTGCATGTCGGTCGACCGGGCCGGTCGACTGACCAGCCTATTTTCTGCTGCTGCTGCTATTTCCTGCTGCTGTTCTCTTTCGCCTTCATCGTCGACTTCCTTGGCGATCATCTCGACGACCCTTGGCAATCCATTCTCAAATTCCTCTGCAATAATCTCTCTTTCCAACAATTCTCCACCTCGGTGAAGATTCTCCAAATCTGAGCCGAGCACCGACTCGAGAGCGGCTGCACCATTGTGGTTGCCTACGTACCCCTGCCCAAGAGATCAAGCCGTCCGTAGTTCACCTGAATGAGCTTCAGCAAGCTCAAACCACCTGAAGGACATGGAGCAAAGCTTTGCAATGTGCAAACTTCACTCCCGACACCATCTTCGTAAGCATATCGGCCGGATTATCTGAAGTGTGAATCTTCAACAAGTCGATGTCACCTTCCTCCAGAATCTCCGAACGAAATGTTACCTGACATCAATATGCTTCGTCCTTGCATGATAGACCTGGTTCCTCGCCAAGTAGATGGCGCTCATGCTGTCACGGTTAATCTTCAGCAGATCCTGTTCCACGCCCAAATCATCAAGCAACCCCTGAAGCCAAATTTCCTCCTTCATGGCCTCTATCATAGCCATGTACTCAGCCTCTGTGGTCGACAAAGCGACGGTAGACTGCAGTGTGGAGCGCCAACTCACCGGTGCCTGTGAGAATGTGAAGACATATCCCGTCGTCGACCGGCGCTTGTCAAGGTCTCCTGCATAGTCGGAATCCACATACTCTATGCATTCTTGCTTTCCAGTGTTGTCCTTCTCAAACACTAGGCCTACATCAATGGTTCCCTTGATGTATCTCAAATTCATTTCACAGCTTCCAATGACCCTGTCCCGGATCATGCATATATCGACTCACCATGGAGACGGCCTGTGATAGATCTGGCCTCGTACACACCATAGCGTACATCAAGCTACCCACCGCACTGGCATATGGAACGTGAGACATATACTCACGCTCTTGAACACTCCTCGGAGATATTTTTGCTGACAATTTGAAGTGAGGCGCCATAGGTGTACTAACAGACTTGGTATCCTTGCTGATATTAAACCTCTGCAGTACCTTCTCCAAATAGCCCTTCTGAGTCAAACTTACCCTGCCAGCTCTCCTATCCCTAGTGATCTCCATGCCCAATACTTTCCTAACTTCTCCCAGGTCCTTCATCTCAAACTCTGATGATAGATCCTTCTTCAGAGCATCAATAGCAGATCTCGACCTCGAAGCAATCAACATATCATCTACATAAAGAAGTAGATAGATATATTCACCTGATGGTAGCCTGTTGTAGTACACACATGGATCATAATGGCTACGTGTGTACTCCTTCTTCCTGATGAAGCTATCAAATCACTTGTACCACTGTCTAGGAGACTGCTTCAATCCGTACAGCGACTTCTTTAGCTTGCATACTAACTCTTCCTTCCCTGCAGTCTAGTAACCTGTGGGCTGTGTGATATAGATCTCCTCCTCAAGATCGCCGTGGAGAAAGGCGGTCTTCACATCAAGTTGGTCAAGGTCCAACTCATTCTGCGCAACCAAGGCCAATAGAATACGAATTGACGAGTGTTTAACTACAGGGGAGAATACCTCATTATAGTCAATTCCTTCCTCTGAGCGTAGCCTTTAGCCACCAACCTTGCCTTGTAGCGCACTGCATCTTCTTGAAGAGATCCTTGCTTCTTAGCATATACCCACTTGCACCCTATGGCCTTCTTCCCCTTGGGCAACTTGGTAAGTTCCCATGTATCGTTCTTGTAGAAGATTGCATCTCTTCCTTCATGGCCGCTTTCCACATCCTTACTTCCGAACTGATCTCAGCTTCTCTGAAGGTAGATGGAATAGCCTCCTCGATGACTGGAAGTGCATACGCGACAACCATATCAGTGGTGAGCCAACCTGGTCTCCTAGTGTTCCTTCGTGATCTTTCAACTGCAGTAGGATCTGGAATAGTATCCATGACCTGCTCTTGACCCTCTTCAACATCTTCAGCATCTTCTTCAACTGCTCGATCACTTCCCTGTGTCACCTCAGGAATAATCCGAACTGATACTGAATCTTCTAGAGATGGTGGATCTGCATCAACCTCCACCTGCTGCAATAGCTCCTTGGTCTTGCTAGTCTCCACCTGCTGAGAGACCGTAGGCTTCATCAAAGAAGCCTCATCGAACGTGACATCCCTGCTGAGTAAGAACTTGTTGTCAGTTTGGTCCCAAATCTTGAACCCTTGGTTCCTCGCTTGAAGCCAACGAACACCCCTTTCTTTGCCCTTGGGTCCAACTTGTCTTCTCTGACATGGTAGTAGGCTGGACATCCGAAGACCCGTTGCAAATCATAGTCCCCAACAGCTTTTCCAGACCAAGCTTCAAGAGGAGTCTTCCACCCTATTGCAGATGACGGCAACCTATTGACGAGGTGGCATGCATACGCCAAAGCTTAAGCCCAAAACTTCTTTGACAGTCCTGCATTGGATAACATACACCGGACCTTCTCTAGCAAAGTCCGGTTCATCCTCTCAGCCACCCCATTTTGTTGCGGAGTCTCTCATACCGTGAAGTGTCTCTCTATGCCCTCATCAAGGCATAACTGTAGGAAAGGATCCGATTTGTACTCCCCTCCACTGTCAAAACGGAGGATCTTGACCTTCCTTCCCGTGCTTCTCTCCAGATTAGCCTTCCACTTCACAAACAGTTCTAGGACTTCATCTTTGTGTCGCATAGTGTACACCCAACAGCGCCTAGAAAAGTCATCAATGAACGACACAAAATAGTGGTTACCTCCAATCGATACAGTCTTGGTAGGTCCCCATACATCCATGTGAACATAGTCAAGAATACCCTCTGTGCAGTGTGAAGCTGTGCCAAACTTCACCTTGGTCTTCTTGCCAATGATGCAATGCTCACAGAAATCTATCTTGCAGGTCTCAGCACCCTTCAGCAACCCTTGCCTCGCAAGAGCTTGCAATGATTTCTCCCCTGCATGTCCCAGCCTCATGTGCCACAGCTGGGTTGAATCTTCCTTTGACTGGTAGAAGTTGCCACCTGCCCTGTCACCGTACTACCCTTCAAGTAGTACAAGTTGTTCCGGCGATCGGCCTTCAACACCACCATCGAACCCTTTGTCATTTTAAGAACTCCCTCCTTAATAGACACTCCAAGGCCCAATGATTCCAAAGCTCCTACAGAAATCAAGTTCCTTTTCAACTGAGGTACAAACCTCACTTCTTTCAGCTCCCTCACCATCCCATCAAACATCCTGATTTTAATAGTGCCAACACCCTCCATGATGCACGGATGATCATCGCCCATGACGACCGAACACCCCTCCAGCTTCTCAAAACTGGTAAACCAGTCTCGATTTGGGCATACATGATATGTTGCACCTGTATCCAAGATCCACTCATTTTCACCCGAGTAGCCTATGATGGGCGTAGTAACTGAAAAAGAGAACACCGAAGAATCCGAATCCGATCCATCTGCCTGTGATTTACTGCTTGCAGTGTTTACCACTTTAGCGAGATTTGCCTCGGACTTTGATTCTTTCTTCTTTCCCTTGAACTTCGGACAGTCCACCTTCCAGTGCCCAATCTCTCTGCAGAAAGCGCACTGATTTCTCTTGAGATCTCTGAAGCCTGGCCTGGACTTCGATCTTCCTCTAACCTCCTTGCCCTTTCGCGATGAACCCCTGCCTCTTACTTCCAGTGCCTCTGCCGATGAGCTTGACCTAGAAGGATGTCTCTCCTTCTTCCTCGTCTCATGGCTAGTCAGTGCAGATGACACTTTGTCATAATCCAAGGTCTGCCTTCCATTGATGAAGGTCAGAGTGAATGTCTCATACTCCTCCACCGGGAGTGAATTTAGAAAGATGATCGCCTTATCTTCCTCTTCTATCGTGACATCCACGTTTACCAAGTCTGTAAGAAGATTAGTATATCTGTTGACATGTTCATTTACTGTGCTCCCTTTCTTCATTTGAAAACTGTACAGCCTACTCTTAAGCTGCAACCTGGACTCCACACTCTTGGTCAGGTATTTCTTAGCAAGGGTGTCCCACAGCTTCTTTGCCGACGTCTCATGTTGTGCAAGATATTTTATGTCTTGCGACAAACATGAACGTATCAAGCCACATGCCGACCTGTTCATCTTCGCCCACTATTCTTCAGTGGTCGTGCTCTTCTTCTTTTCCAATAGGAGAATGTCCTTGAGGTTTGATGCATTCTGTGCATCCATAACCTCGCATCTCCACATCCCGAAGTTATTAGTGCCATTGAACTTGACAACTTCAATCCTTGGGTGAGAATTCATTGTCTTAGCCGAAACTATTTCTTCTGCCATTGTGATTTCTCTGATCCTCTAACTATGCGGAAAATCAACTAACTGAAATAGATCCTTACTGTGATAAAAATTGGATTTTTTTTACCTTTCCCTTGAAACCCTAGATCGAGTTTCACTTCTGATCTACTTCAACACAGATTCCATGAGCCCTTCTAGTGTCCTCCTGAGATTGACACACGATCCCACGAACACCAATACCTCTGATCTGAGATCGACACACGATCTCCACCGGATCAGATCTCGAGCCCTCCGAATCCTCAGAAATCCCAAGCGCAACCTGGAAGCTCTGATACCACTTGTTGTGCCTCGGTGACAACAACCAACTGAGGATCTCATAAATCTCCAAGCACAAAGAACACCCAACAGCACAAATAATCACCAGAAGAAAGCACAAAACGCAAACAACAACTTTAACGAGGTTCGGCCTGAATGCCTACGTCCTCGGGGCAATCCAATGGAAAGATTAATTACCAGGAAGATGATTACAATTGCTAACAGCCTCTTTGAATGTAAGAGAGCTCCAGCAAAATCCCTTTTTCGCAGGTACAAATCCTAGATTAAACAACAACCTTTAAATACCCTGATTTCCGAAACAGCAGATTTTCACCCGAACCCGACTGTCGGTCGACCGGGCGGTCGACCGACCTCTTCCACCAGTCGACCGGTCGGTCGACTGGGTGCCCAACAGAGAGTTGGGCACTTACAGTTAGGTTCTACCGGTCGACCGGGCAGCCGACCGGGTGCCCAACAGAGAGTTGGGCACTTACAGTCAGGGACTGCAGTCGACCGACCGATCGACCGCCTTCTGATCTTGTGCACGCTGTGCATGTCAGTCGACCGGGCTGGTCGACCGACCAGCCTGTTTTCTGCTGCTGCTGCTATTTCCTGCTACTGTTCTCTTTCGCCTTCATCGTCGACTTCCTTGGCGATCATCTCGACGACCCTTGGCAATCCATTGTTAAATTCCTCTGCAATAATCTCTCTTTCCAACAGTTTTTGTAGTCCCCTCTCCTCAATCGATAAAAATTTAGTTTCCATATATATATATATATATATATATATATATATATATATATATAAGGGTTATTGTACCTCAGCCGACAGCTGAGAGAGTTTCTCAGTCGGCGGTGACGTGGCCGAATATATGCCACATATCGGTCGCAGAGTGTAGGCGCCAAAAAAATCTCGCTTAAAGAATCGTCAATCAAATTAACCAAAATACCCCTTTTTACTTCTAAACTAGCAAAAACTCATCCAAAACAAAATTTTCCCTAAAATATTTGTAATTTACAGAGAATTTTCTGTTGAATATATCTACAGTTATAAAATTCCTAATTCTACTACATCGAAATTATAATGGAAAAAAAATGGAACAAGATAATGAGAAATAAACAGCAGCAGTGAAAAGTAAAAAACATGAGTAAAACATAAAAAAAAACTGTTGTTTTTTATATAATTTTTTTATTATTTTATTTCATGTTATTTTCAATTCATATAGGTTTAATAAAAGAAACTGAAATGAATAGAAAAAATGAAATTTAATGTGGGGCAGCCGTATATTATTTTTTCTATTACAAATGTACAGTGTAAAAAAATAATGAAATACAATGGTTAATAATTTTGTAGATATTTTATAAATCAGATATTTCTGTAACTGTCACAATATTTGCAGATTGGTTGGATAATATTCCATCCAATTTTAAAATGAACTGCGATTATAGTCGGCCAAAGTACTAAAAAATTGCTTTATTCTTAATGTATATTATAAATTGGATTCAGGTTGCAGTACACATACATTCAAAACTATAATCAAAAAAATATATATAACTTTCAATTTTATATCACGACTGCGACCTTAGTCGCATTCCTTATTTGCATAGAAATAACAGACGAAATATGCTATCGTTCAGCACTGCGACCACAGTCACTGTCTTTTTTCGCATGGCTTATGTAACAGAATTTTGATCGTTTTTCAAAGTCTGCGATCATAATCGCAATCATAGTACAAAATTTTCGATCACTGCGGCCATGGTCGCAGACTTAATATATATAACTTTTCAATTTTATATCACAACTGCGACTTTAGTCGCATTCCTTATTCGCATAGAAATAACTGACGAAACATGCTATCGTTCAGCACTGCGACCACAGTCGCTGTCTTTTTTCGCATGCTTTATGTAACAGAATTTTGATCGTTTTCAAAGTCTACGTTCATAGTCGTAGTCATAGTACAAAATTTTCGATCACTACGATCATGGTCGCAGACTTAATATATATAGATTTCAATTTTACATCACGACTGCGACCTTAGTCGCATTCCTTATTCGCATAGAAATAACAGACGAAACATGCTATCGTTCAGCACTGCGACCACAGTCGCTGTCTTTTTTCGCATGCCTTGTGTAACAGAATTTTGATCGTTTTTCAAAGTAGATTAGCCTTGCGACTGTGAGATCAGTCCGCGTATATCACATCTTATAAAATACTATATTAATTACTCTGAATTAATTGAAGTAATTAATATTCTATCTATCGTGATACAACAACAGTCTCGAAAAAAGAAATGTACTAATATTAATCTCGATAAAGGAAAGATGTGCACCATACGTAATTTAAATATATAGAAAAAACATTCTATAAAAAGTTAGTTTGTAGTTCACATAATAAACCTCTGGAAAAAAGGAACTTTCAGATTCTCCCGCCATAACTGCTTCAATTAAATATTTAATTTTTTTACCACTACTTCGAATACTCAACCGCCACCTATAACAATTAATATTACTATTCATGTTGTTTCACATTATTGACCTTTTTATAGTGCTTGTAACTAATATATTATCTCATATCTAAAGACGATATTTGTGCTCTTTATTTTCAATTTGATTTCAAACTTTCAGAAAATAATGTCTTCCCCATCTTCTTCCTCTGAATACTCAGATTTTAACTTCAATCATTCTCCTACCGGTCCTCTTTCTTCAGGGTATTCTAGTGAATCTGATAGTAGTCTGGACTTCACTCCTTTTGACTATCTCACTACATCAAATAATATTTTATCTGATCCTCCTCTTCATGAGGATCATGAAATTTTCATGGGGCTTAGTGAGGAGGAACTTATTCCTCTGCCACTTTACAGAGATATGCTTGATGAAATCATGTCCTCTGATGCTGGAGGCTCTCTTTCTTTGAGCATATCTTTTACATGTTCTTCTCGACACGGATTGGAAGAAGAGCTTGATAAAGACGATTTATTCTGGGAGTTTATTGATGAACCAAAGCACCCTCAAAAAGAGGAAGAAACTGAGGAGTACTGCGAGCCGGACGATGAGGGAGAAGATGAGAAAATAAGTGATGAACAGGAAGACGAGGAGAATGAAGACGACGAATCTACTTATGATGGTGATGATGACGAGTATTAGGATTTCCTGATCTTCTGATATTCAACGTTATTTTGTCTTCTTTTAAGAGCTTTTATTGTAAGGTCTCTTTCTGACCATATTATGTTATAAATAAAATTTACTTCTATCTGTAAAATAATCTTTCATCTTTTAAAATACATATAAAGTATACTGTATAGTTATTATTTTTGCATTTATTTGCAATAATGGTCGCAGTACTCAGATAATAATTACATATGAAACTGCGACCACGGTCGCTGTACAGTCATAAATAGTTTAATCGCTTTGCATTCATTATAATGCACTTTTTTCGTAAGGTCTCTTTCTGACCATATTATGTTATAAATAAAATTTACTTCTATCTGTAAAATAATCTTTCATCTTTTTAAAATACATATAAAGTATGTCGTATAGTTATTATTTCTGCATCTTATCTGCGATAATGATCGCAGTACTCAGATAATAATTACATATGAACTGCGATCACGGTCGTTGTTCAGTCATAAATAATTTAATCGCTTTGCATTCAATAAAGTTAATAACAGCGACTATGGTCGCAGTCCAAAATTAAACTATATAACAGATGATACTGCGAATATAATCGCAATCCTCTCAAATCAGTATATTTTACTGTATATCACAAATTATAAAACTGTGACTGCTGTCCTTCAACACTGCGACCATAGTCGCAGTCCTTGATCACATGCAATAAGTAAAAAAAAAAATAATAGTTTATAGGCGGCTGAGACAAGTCACAGTGAAGAACAAATATATAAAATAATACGTAAACTGTGACTATAGTATCAGTTCTTAGTCACTGTTATTACATTTAACCTAGCAAAACAATCATCCTCGACATGCTGTCGTTAGGCACTGCGATCATAGTCGCAGTCCTTATTCGCATGCAATATGTAAAAAACATAATAATAATTTATAATTGTTGACTGTGACAAAGGGTGCTTTTAAAACTACTGAGAAATTATTTTATTGACCACTACAAGCTTAGGCACATTCCTTAAATATATAATATCTGCGTAATATTTTTTTTAAA
>JAVJIF010010525.1:0-42500 GCA_038442645.1 Agave tequilana | reverse complement strand
TTGCGGTAAATCTCTATATATATAGAAGATTTGAAGGGTACATGTCTAAAAAACCAATTATAAAAATAAACTGCGAAGAACATTGCACTCAAATAAAAAATGCTGTAAAATTGATATACAAGTTGCCACAATTTTTTCTAAATTGATATCAAATGAGTACAATATTAATTATTTGAGAAATTTTTATTAATATATTTTTGATATAGAGTTGCCCGAATTGTCTTGCTTATCCTAAAATTAAAAATTAAAAATCATTGTAATTTATTAATATAGTACGGCAAGAGGTTAATTATAGGTCTAAACAACAAGAACATTAATGAATGTACTATTGTAAATATAAATTTTTCTTAAAAACTCAAGGAATTTCCACCTCTGTTTCTCTGTTTTACTGATGTAGGAGATCAAGCAACAAGGTGATTAGTCTACAATTCTGCATTATAATATCGCATTTCCTACCGATTTATGAATAAAATATCATTTCTAATTGTATTTTGGTCTACTTTGTAGATAAATCAAGAGTCCAACTGCAAAAGGGTAATAAAAGCTTAATTAAACTCATTTTCAGGTAATTAAATCCGCATTTCTTGGAGGCCAAGTAAGGGAGTTTTTAGAAGATGCATTGAGTCTAGACCCTTGCGGGTGTCAGACGAAGATTCGGACGAATATACCCGAATCCAAGTATACCAAGAAGGTCCTAGAAGCGCCACGAACCCACGCACGAAAACCAGGGACCTAGGTCCTTGGTATTGCCGCGGAAACGCAGCAAAAGCCGTGTTTCTTCGGCAATGTGGTGGGCCCACGCGTCGAATTTCGACGCGTAGCCTTATCTCGCCTTCCAGATCCTTCTTTCACCTATATATACCCCTGCAGAGACTCGAAACGCAAGCAGATTGAAAATAGGCTAGGTTTCTCTCTTCTAGTTGTAGATTAGTATTTTCTATCTCTTTTATTTTGTATTTTCTTTTCTTTTATAGAAAGTAGGGCTGAGAGATTCAAAGAGAGATAGAGAGATATTGATGTAATAGATGGTGACAATTTATGTAAAGGTGTCTCCTTTCTTCTCCATTGTAATCTTTCCATCTTCTACATGATGCTTGGCTAATTTCTTCTTCTGATGGCAATCTTACTACTAACCACTAACCATCTAACCACTTACTTGATAATCCATATGAATCTAATAGGCTCTACAAGGCCTTGCTCTTGCAAGAGCCATTGATGGCTCATGATGATGGATTCTAACATTTTAACATTTCTAACATCTAACCCACTAACTTGCTAATTTGCAATATCTTCTTTATTTCATGCTCACCTCTAACCGGTTTTGATGAATTAATAGCAGCTTGCAACTTGTTGTGTGATATGCATGTGTTGTTTGAATGTGAAGAAACCTTCTTATAGGTCGTGCTTTGTATCGTCTCTTGAAGCCAAGGATTAGTGATGGCCAAGGATCCATGTGAGGCAACTATCACTAAGAGGTTAACATGGTTAGTAGATCAATTAGTGGATCTTGTTTTAAAAACTAAATCCAAAATCTTTTATCATTTTCCCATTGTTGTTTTTACCATCCTCTTAGTTCACCTTTGTTTCATCTTCTTTTTGTTTTCAAAATCACTTCTTATTTTGTTTTCACATCGCCGTTTCATCGCCTTCTCATCTATCACTTTCAAATTTTTTCTTTTCTTTTTCTTTTTCTCATTCTTTAATAAAGAAGAACTTGTTAACATAACACGTGAACGGACTGTTAATGCTTCTATTGCCTCCCGTCCTTGTGGATTTGACCCGTTGAGCCAATGCTATAACGGAAGTATCGAGGGAACATTAACATATACGCATTTACATTGATTTCATAAAACACACTTTTTAAAAGTGATGGTTCCGCTCCGATCAAATTTTTGACGTCGTTGCCGATGATGGGAATGGTTTTGATTTCACATTTTTGTTAACATTTTTTTCTCTATTTTGGTGTGCAGGTTAATTTTTGTAGAAACTGAACATTGTAGAACTCTCCATTTACTTGCATGTCCTTGCTCTAGAAAGCAGGGACCCAGCTTCCCTAATTGTGCCGCGGAAAGCAAAGAAAAACCGCAAAAATGCGGCTATTTTTTAGCATTTTGACTTCATCTTTTACAGGGGATTTGCAAGTTGCATATATTGTTGTATTCTGCTGCTAAATTTCTTCTTTGATTGCCTACACACTACAATAATTAAAGAACTAAAATACGGTATTTGGACGCTTTTTAAAACGGTTTAGACATTTGCATTTAGGCACATGTCAAATCAAATTCCAATATACTGTATTTTGTTCTGTTGTTGTGATCTGGACTGAGGTGTACATATGGCATAGCATATATCATAGGACAAACACGTGGATGATTTATTCACTTTCTGTTATATTCTTGTCTATATTGCACACTTGCACGAATTGGACTTAAGGGCATAACGCAATACAAGATAAGGTGAATTTCATCACCCTACCTTAGCCCAAAATCACCTCCCCACTCACATAACCCAAGCCCTACTAAAATTTGATAAACATTTTCCCCTATGGACATCTCGGACTCATTAAGGGATTGACCGAGGGTGGAACTTGTTTTGAATCTTACTCTTGTGAAATCGGTGTCTAAGGTTGGGGATTAAGAGGTTACGCCTCGAAGATACCGTGGTTTGGCATAATTAAGGCTTGTTGCTTATGCACGGATACCTCCCACCGTATTTTACCCCTACCTGGCCGATTAGCTTGTAGTCAGATTCATACAACAACCTCTCTGGGGTAATCAACCAGTTAGGAGTCGTCTAGGTCTAGGTCAACCTTAGTATAGGCTTGGTTTTGATTTTTTTTTGTTTGTTGCTTGCTTTTTCTTTTTTGTTTGTGATTGTTTGTGAAATAGAATTCAGCAATAACAATTTTTTCAATCCTAATATGAATCCATATTTCACACCGACCCTATTTGTTTCGGATAATTTCAACCAGGTTTTTTACAATATGAACTAACCAAATACACTGGGTTAGACTTATCTGAATCAACACAACCCATACTCCCAATCTTATGACTATAATTTCAAAAATAATTTAAATTCGTCACAGAGTCAATGGGGATTCACCTCCCCCAAGTCCAATTTTCCACCACCTTGTCCACAATTTTCACAATTTCCACAATCTCTATTTCCCAATTTCGCTTCCTATACTCCTTTTCGTGGACCACCCATTGAAGAAAAATCTGAGTTAGAAAAGAGTATAGAAGCTGTACAAGCCATGCTTGAGTCTCAACAAAAGAAGCTCAACTCCCCAATTTCACAATATTTTCATGATTCATCCTCAGTTTCATCTATTCAACATGACCAACCGTCTACCCTGAAAATGAGTATGGAGTGCTTTCGTGAGTCTGAGCTTCAATCTCAAAACATGTTGGACTCACAATCTTCACTATCTTTCCAAAATCAAGATTCTTATACTCTCTTTCTGGACCATTCACTTGAAGGAAAATTACATCTAAAAAAGAGTATAGAAATTTTGCAAGACTGCACTACAATTTCAAAAATCTCCTTCTCAGTCTATCGATAGGTCCACAATTGAGTCAATTGGTCAACATTTATAAGAATGAAGAAACTCTCATTTATCAACCTTTGACCAATCCAGATACTTCTAATTCTATCGATTTGACCCAGGCCTCTTGCTGTTTTGGAAATCAAGATTTCTACACTCCCGTTCTAGAGCATCCACTTGAAGAAACATCATATCTAGAAAAGAGTATAGAAGTCTTGCAGGAATCCGCACTACAATTTCAAAAATCTTCTGCCCAATCTATCAATAGATTAGAAACACGATTTAGTCAATTGGTTAGTATTCATAGGAATGAGAAAACTCTATCTTATCAACCTTTGACCAATTCAGATATCCCTAACTCTATTGATCTGACCCAGGACTCTTGTCATTTTGGAAACCAAGATTCAATTTCAGCACACCCATCTGAACTTGACCAAACTTCAAATGTTGAAAATCCCATTGACATTTTGGTAAGTTATCCTTTTTCTGAGATTGAACTTGAGCATGAATATGATCCTGAATCTCAACTTGGTAATTCAATTTCACTGCCTGATTCCATAATGACTGAGGTGGTTTTACTTGATTTCAGGCTTTTTCCCGAGTCAACATTAGATCATGTGCCAATCCATCGTGAAATTGAATCACCATTCTTTTATAATCAACAAATTAAACTTGACCAATTTCATACTTTTGAATGTCCCATTGACAAATTTACAAGTTCTCATTTTTATGAAATTGAACTCAATAAGGACTGTGACTTTGATCCTCAAATTTGTGATCCAGCTCAAATTCTTGAATCAATATTGACTCATGTTTTGTTACCCAACTTGAGCAATATTTTAGAGTCAGTTTTGGTTCTCAAACCTGTCATTCTTGAACTTAAACCACCAATCTTAGAAAGTCACATTCCGTTGTAGGGAAATATATGTGGAATAGGATTTTAATTTCTTGATTTGGACCCAATTCCTGAACCAATTTGGACTCCAAAGCCTTTAATTGACTTAAGTCAAATTCCTGAGTCGATATTAGTTCATGTACTTCCCGAGCCCAAATCAATCATTCCATCTTTTCATATTCCATTTTGGGACAAAGTTGTTGATAAAATTGACTCCGAAATTATTTTGAAAATTTGAAAATTAGATTGGGTAAAATTCTTAATGAAAATCATAAATGCATACATCATTATAGTGGGTTGTATTATAGAGATTTCTGGTGGGTTCCTCCAGATACCACATTCTTTAGATTGGGCTGCATTTTGTGGACCAATCAGACTACCACCGGAACCACCACCTTGAGGTGATTTTTCCTTTCATCTCTATTTATTTCATGCATACATATATCATGATGCATTGAGGATAATGCATGAGATAAGTATGGGGGAGGGTTTACTAACGTAGAGTTTTTTAGATTTTCTTTCTTTTACACTTCTTTTAGGATATTTTAGAATTTTTTCTTTTGTATAGGAACTTTCCTTTTCTTTAAAAACTTATTGAAATAAGAGACAAAATTTTGATCTATTTTTAAGAAAATTAAGATGATCTTAGAAATTAAGGAAGTCTTAATTATGACATCTTAAACCTAATCGAAATAATGGATCTTGTTTAAAATTATAGGTTAAGTAAGATAAATTGGGAAGATAATTTTATCTTGATTTTTTTGCCTTAGATAGTATGCACTTCACACTTACACATTTTTGGGATGGAAACAAAGACCTAAAATGTCATAAAAATAATAAAAATAAAAATAAAAATATATATGGTATAAATAAATAAAAAAATTACTTATTAAGCTGGATAATTATGCCTCAAGAAGCATGATTATTCACGCCAACGGTGGTCAAAAGAAACAAATAATCCCTCTTAGTTTTGTGGCCTTGTTTACTCGAGTCCTTAAACCCGAGGGATGTTTTCTTATCTGGTGCCCTAAGACCGTCCGGTCTGAGAGTCATTGGTTAAAGGCTCACTACCCGGGTGAACTAGAAAGCCTAAGAAAATTAAGGGAAGAAAAAAAGAAAAGAAAAAGAAAAATATATATAAATAAATGCCTTGATGGTTAGAGTTGAAATCTCAGAAATTTTTATTATCACAAAGTGCAGATTATCTAGGTTTTATGAAGGAAAAAATATTCAACCTAATTTTGAATTCTTACCTTAATTGTAGGCAAGATCTTGCATATAGACTAAAGTTTAAGGAAGAATAATTTTTGGTGGACTTATGACCTTAGATCGCTTATATTTTTGCAAAAATATTTCGTAAACTTGTCTCTCTTTCAAAATATATTTTCAAAATACTAACATTTGTCTTCTTTCGTTATGGATTTTGTGGGTGCAATCTGCTAAAAATCCTCAGGAGATAACACTCCTCCTCTAGGGGAAACCTAAAGGTTTAACGGCTTGTTTCACACGCTCAGTGCAATCGCGTCACCTACGAAAGTGGTGTAATAGCATTGGTAGTATAGTCTTTCTTTTTCTTGTTTTGCTCGGGACGAGTAAAAAGATAAGTGTGGGGGTGTGATTAGTCTACAATTCTGCATTATTATATCGCATTCTCTACCGATTTATGAATAAAATATCATTTCCAATTGTATTTTGGTCTACTTTGCAGATAAATCAAGAGTCCATTGGCAAATGGGTAATAAGAGCTTAATTAAACCCATTTTCAGATAATTAAATCTGTATTTCTTGGAGGCCAAGCAAGAGAGTTTTTAGAAGATGCATTGAGCTTAGACCCTTGCGGGTGTCAGACGAAGATTCAGACGAATATACCCGAATCTAAGTATACCAAGAAGGTCTTAGAAGCACCGTGAACCCACGTACCAAAACCAGGGACCTAGGTCCCTGGTATTACCGAGGAAATGAGGCAAAAATCGCGTTTCCGTGGCAATGTCGTGGGCCCACGTGTCAAATTTCGACGCGTGGCCTCGTCTCGCCTTCCAGATCATTCTTTCGCCTATATATACCCCTGCAGAGACCCGAAACACAAGCAGATAGAAAATAGGCTAGGTTTCTCTCTTCTAGTTGTAGATTAGGATTTTTTTCTCTTTTATTTTGTATTTTCTTTTCTTTTATAGATCTTGTAGTAGGGCTGAGAGATTCAGAGAGAGATAGAGAGATATTAATGTAATAGATGGTGACAATCTATGTAAAGGTATCTCCTTTCTTCTCCATTGTAATCTTCTCAATCTTTTACATGATGCTTGGCTAATTTCTCATGGCAATCTAACTACTAACCACTAACCATCTAACTATTACTTAATAATCCACATGAATCTAATGGCCTCTATAAGGCCTTGCTCTTGTAAGAGCCATTGATGGATCAATTAGTAGTTAGTAGCCATGAGTTTTCTTTTATCTTGTTTTAAAAACCAAATCTAAAATCTTTTATCATTTTTCCATTGTTGTTTTTACCATCCTCTTAGTTCACCTTTATTTCATCTTCTTTTTGTTTTCAAAACCACTTCTTATTTTATTTTCACATCGCCGTTTCATCGCCTTCTCATCTATCACTTTCGAATTTCTTTTCTTTTCTTTTTCTTTTTCTCATTCTTTAACACAGAAGAACTTGTTAACATAACACGTGAACGGACTGTTAATGCTTCTATCACCTCCCGTCCCTGTGGATTTGACCTGTTGAGCCAATGCTATAACGGAAGTATCGAGAGAACATTAGCACATATGCATTTATATTGATTTCATAAAATACACATTTTAAAAGTGTCGGTTCTACTCCGATCACAAGGTAAGGTAATCAACAGGCCATTCAGTTGACCTATCGACAGGCTTTTCTCGAGAGCCCGAGTTTGTCAGTCTTTCTTGACCTGTCGACAGCCCCTTCATATGGCCTGTCGACAAGCTTTTAGAGTTTAGTTTGATAGTTTTTCCCCTTATCTGTCGACAACCCCCTTCAGCTGTCGACAGGCCTATTACGTATCAATGTTTCTGATTCTGATATTTCTTGGTCTATTTTGAATTCTAATTTGTTTTATTTTGTTTCTATATATTAATTCCCTAGTTAGAAAAGTATTTTTCTTTTATTTTCCTGTATAAGGCCATTGTATCTTAGGGTTTTAGGTATTCAACTTTTAATCAATATATATATTGAGTTTTCCTCATTTTTGCTCGCGGATTCGAGTGTTCTCTTTGGTTTGTGATTCGAGTCGTTCTTACTCGTGGATTCGAGTATTCATCCCTACATGAAGTCTTCTTCAAGGTTCATCAACACTACAACGAGATCTAGATCATTTTCTTCGCTTCCCCGTCTGCGTCAAGTGGTATCAGAGCCTCTGCACATGCTCCGATGATGGCCAGAAATGACGACAAGCAACCAAACCTGATGACAGCCATTCAACTGGCCTGTCGATAGGCTTTTCCCGAGAGTTCGGGTATGTCAGTCTTTCTTGACCTGTCGATAGCCTTTTCATATGGTCTATCGACAGGTTTTTATTGAGAGTTCGCATCTGACAGTTTTGCCCTTACCTGTCATAGCCCCCTATAGTTATCGACAGGCCTATTACGTATCAGTGTTTCTGATTCTGATTAGGAGTTATTTTCTGGGTTCATTTTGTATTCCAATTTATTTTATTTTGTTTCATTATTTTAGTTTCTTGTTCAGAAAAGTATTCTTCTTTTATTCGTCTATATTAGACCATTGTATCTTAGGGTTTTAGGTATTCAACTTTTAATCAGTATATATTTTGAGTTTTCCTCATATTAGTTCATGGATTCGAGTTGTTCTCTTTAGCTCGTGGATTCAGGTTGTTCTTGCTCGTGGAAGGCTTCTTCAGAGTTTGTCAGCGTTAGAACGAGATCCAGCCCGTGTTGATCAATTTCTTCGCTTCCCCGTCTGCATCAAGTCGTATAGAGCCTCGGCAAACGCTCCAATGATAGCCAAAAATGATGATGAATAACCAAACCTGTTCGCAAGGTGAATACTTTTGAAGGGAGGCTCAACACTCTTGAATCAACCATGGAGGTTGTGGTCAAAGAACTCAAGAAGATCTCCCTCAAACTTGATGATCGAAACCTAGCCGATGGTACGCACCGAAGCGGGTTGGATCATCCTGCAAACAGCCCTTCACCACCACCTCCAACTTCATCAAGTAATCTTCATCCACCACCTCTACCTTTCTCAAACAATCCTCGTCCACAACCCCTATCATTAACTCAACCACCTCGAATTCAACCACCCCAACTATTATAACCCCATATCAACCGCCTCTTATCAACCATACCCAAATTAACTACTCCTAGATCACCCATATCAATACCCTATACTACCAAACTATCCTTTACAACATCCCTAAATTGATGACTTCTCTGATGAGGAGATCAATAACCCCACTTATCATTATGATGACTTTGGAAATGATGACCTAGCCTATAGAGGGCATGAGAGATTCGCTAATCCTAATCCAAATAGGAGAAACGGGTTTCTTGACCCTAAAAAGAAGGGTAGAATCTCTTACCCTAATCATGGTAGGGAATGAGGATATCCAAATTCTCAAAAGTACAAGATGAAGGTTGTCATCCTCTCTTTCAGCAAGAGTCTTGATATCAAATCTTTCCTGGATTGGATCTACAAGGTGGATAAATTCTTTGAGATGGCTTATGTTCCCATGGCGAAGCAAGTCAAATTTTTAGAACATAAACTCAAGGGAGGAGAAGCCTCATGATGGGATTAATTGCAAATCTCACGAAGACGTCAAGGAAAGCAACAAGTGATGACATGGAGGCATATAAAGCAACTACTATAAGGTAGATTCTTTCCACCCAATTATCAACAGATCCTCTACAATAAATTTAAACAATGCAGATAAGGTATGAGGATTGTGACATCATACATGGAAGAGTTCTATCGCCTCGCCTCGCGAAATGAATTGCTACTAACGGAGGAGCAGCAAACTGCAAAAGTACATCCACGGGTTAAAATACCCCATCCAAGAGCATGTGGCCCTCCAAGACTAATGCTCTGTCGACGCCTAAAACAAGGCCATGAAAGTTGAAAGGATGTAAAACAAGGCCTTACGCCTTAAGAAAGCAGCAGAAAGGTCATCTGATGGCACAAGAACTCTTCCATATCGAGTGAACAACCTCCATCCCGTAAAGTGATTAATGTATCTCCAGCAAACCCGATGACGACATCTGTCCCTAATACAAAGGGCAAGGAGAATTCATATGTCAAGCCCGGGTTGGCAAGTATTATAGGTGTGGTAAACCCGGATACAGGTTTAATGAGTGCTCGAAGAGGAGGCTCGTTAACATGGCAGACTATGAGGATGAAGATGAGGTACTGATCGAAACTGAGCCGGAAGATTCAGATCTTGTCGAAGAAGGAAAAGTAGCCACTTGTGTGATCCAACAATTGCTATGCAACCAAAAAAATCCTAATACTATACAAAGGCGTCAGATTTTTTTACTCAAGGTGTTCGGTAAAGAACAAGGTGTGCAATCACATCATCGACAATGGTAGTGGTGAAAACATTGCCTTTATCGCATTGGTGGACTATTTGAAGTTAGAGACAGAGCCATATCCTTACTCGTACACCATTGGGTGGATCAAGAAGGCCCCCTGCATCTAGGTAACGAAACTTTGTCATGTTCCTATTTCAATTGACAGGTTTTATTAAGATTTAGTTACTTGTGATTTTGTTGATATGGATGCATGTCACATCCTATTGAGATGTCCATGGCAACATGACATCGATGGTAATATTTACATGTTCACTTGAGAGGGTAAAAGAATTGCCATGAAGCCAATACCTCCACCAACAAAGCTGACTAAAAGAGGAGAGTCAAAGTTTATATCCATCTGTCACAAGGTGACTTCTTGGTGGAGTCCAAGGAGACAAAGTAACGATTTGCTTTGGTAGTCAAATTAGAAGTTGACCCAGCAATTGAAGTTCCTGAGAAGATGAAGCTGATGCTGGAATAATTTTAAAGAATAGTTCAGATGAGCTTCCAGACGAACTGCCTGCCATGAAGGATATGCAACACCACACTGATCTGATCCCTGTAGCAAGTCTATCCAACCTACCACACTATCGGATGAATTCAAAGGAGAGTAAAAATCTATGGGAGAATGTCAAAGAGCTGATTTAGAAGGGACACACTAGAGAGAGCATGAGTCCATGTGCAGTGCCGACCCTTTTGACACCAAAGAAGGATGAAAGTTGGCGCATGTGTGTGGACAACCAAGCCATCAACAAGATCACTATTCGACATTGATTCTTGATACCTCATCTTGATGATTGTTGGATCAATTAGAAGGGTCTTGCATATTTTTGAAGATTGATTTGAGGAGTGGCTACCATCAGATTCACATTGGGCTAAGAGATAAATGGAAGATGGCTTTCAAGACTCCGGAAGGATTGTACAAGTGGTTGGTCATGCCTTTTGGACTATCCAATGAACAAAGCACTTTCATGAGGGTGATAAACAAAGTGCTTAAATCTTTCTTAGGCAAGTTTGTGGTTGTCTACTTTGATGACATGCTTATCTACAGTTCTAGTGAGACTAAGTATCTGCAGCATCTGCGGGAATTGTTCACTGTTTTTCAAGCAAATGAGTTGTACATCAGCTTAAAGAAATGCAACTTCATGACTACAAGTCTAATATTCTTAGGATTCATTATCAGTTCAAAAGGGATCCATGTGGAAAAAGAGAAAGTGAGGGCAATCTTAGATTGGCCCGCACCAAGAGTGCTACGGAAGTAAGGAGCTTCTATGGGTTATCAACTTTCTTCCTGCGATTCATTTGTAGTTTCAGTAACCTTAGTAGCGCCTGTGAAAGACTGTTTGAAGAAGAAAGGTCCTTCTGCTTTGACTGACAAAGCTGAAAGAGCTTTTGCACTCGTCAAGGATAAGCGTACAAATGCCCCCGTCTTAGCTTTTCCAAATTTCGAAAAGGTTTTCGAGATAGAGTGTGATGCTTGCAGAGTAAGCATTGGAGCAATACTCTCACAAAAAAAAAGACCTCTTGTCTTCTTCAATGAAAAGTTAAATGAGGCGTAACAAAAGTGGTATGCATATGAACATGAGTTATATGGATTGTACCATTCATTGGAGTCATGAGAGAGGTATCCTATAGCTAGTGATTTTGTGTTGTTTTTGGATCATCAGTCACTCCAATACTTCAAGAAACAAATGCATATAAACAAGTTGTATGCAAGTTGAGCATCCTAATTTGAGCAATTCAATTTTGTGATCCGTCATAAATCTAGAATAGATAACAAAGTTTTCGATGCTTTAAGTCAAAGAGAATCGTTGTTGATCTCATTACAAATCAAAATCATTAGGTTCGAATGTTTAAAGGAGCTATACAAAAAGGATGAAGACTTTGTTGAGAACTGAGGGAAGTGTTCGTTACGACAGCCTACACAAGATTTTCATATGTTAGATGGATTTCTTCTCAAAGGAAGTCGGTAATGTGTACCAAGGACTTCATGGACGGAGAAAGTTATTAGATATTTGCATGGAGGGGGCTTGCAGGATATTTGGAGAGACATGATGATAGCATGTCTTGAAGAAAGGAACTACTGGCCCCAACTGGGTAAGGATGTAACTACAATTGTGAAAAGCTGCCCAATGTGTAAGTCGCTAAAGGCCAAACTCAAAATACGGTTTGTATACATCTTTGTCCCTCCCGAAGGATATTTGGGAAGACTTGAGTATGGAATTCGTGTTATGACTTCCTCGCATATAAAAGAAAGTTGATTCTATCTTCGTGATAGTTGATTAATTCTCTAAGACAGCACACTTTATTCCTTACCGAAGACATCTGATGCACCACATGTGGCCAAATTATTTTTCCAAGAGATAGTGATGCTACCTTATGATTGCTTGAAAATACAGAGTTTAGGAAAGTGTTTATCTGTGTGTTGACTCTGAATATTCGCAATTTAACCCTGTAGTGGGGGCTATATGGGTCGAACCTCAGGGAGAGATGCGATAAAAACGTTTTGGTATTGTTATTTCCTTGTAATGTCATCTCTTGTTTTAAAAACTTAGAGAAGAAGATTAGGTTGAAAAAGTTTAGTTATAAAAAGATCACAACCTTCTAATAATCTACCATCATAAATGAATAATATCAACTAAGATTACCTTCACGCTAAACCCTAAATATGATAATCTACCCTAGGATTTAAGTAAAACACATAAGATAAATAATAAGATTCTAATTAAAATAGCACTAATTAAAATTTAACATTAAAATCAAGACAATTGCCTAGCTTAGATTAAGAAAAATAATTAAAGAGTACTTTCAAACAATTGCCCTGATTATTATTATCATGTTCCTCAAGATAAATTTAGGATTTAATCATGCATAGAATTTAATTGGATTATCTGTTTAATACTATAGGTTCATGATGGTGATATTAGCAAGTCATGAAAAGAGATTTAGTTACACATTATGAAAGTTGAACTAATCATATTAAATAAAGAATGCGTTAACTAAGAAAGCAAGTGAAAAAAAAAAGCAAGTAAATAATAAGGAAGATATGAAAAGAACAAAAGCACCTTGTATTGATCTATCACCTCGAATTATAATGACTTCTTCTTCTTATACAATTTCCTCTTGATTCTAAAAAAACCTAGAAAGTACAAGTTAAATTTAGAAGAATAGAGAAACTAAAGAATATCTAAGCTTTGATCGCTTGGAGTCCTTTCTCCTCTGCCTCTGCATCTGTATTTATAGGAGAAATAGGTAATAGAGTCCTGGTCGAAGTCATGCGCCTAACCGCCATGCCAACCGCTAGAAGAAAGCCATGAAAACACAGCATTTGTTGCATTTCTGCAGCTTTATAGGGGAGTTGGGACTCTGTTTTGGTGCGTGGCTTCATATGGTCTGTCCATTTAATGATATATCCTTAGAATCTTCATTTGAACTCTGGAATTTAAAATAATTTTATTTTCTAGATAAATTAAGAAAAAGTTATCTATAAATCCGAATTTAATTTTGAATTCTCCTCCTTTATCTTTGACTTGGAGATCAAGCAACCTGATTTGAATTGATTGTCTCCTTTATCTCTGAATTAGGATAAGATTCTCTCTGACTTACTTGGGCTTGATTGGCTCTTGGGCTTCTCTTAAACTTTTGGAAGACTATTCTGAATGGGGGCAACTACCAATTGGACAGGTGCTTCCCTGAGATTCATGACGCATCTTTCGGGGACAAGTTTGCAGACCTCATTGGCCCGGATGGATTTACCCGATTATCTTCTGGCGTCTTCTGTGGCTGATAAACATCCGCCCTGGATACTTGGTTTTTTTGGCAAGAGAACTCCTGTACAGTAGAGCCTTACATGCCCTATCAGTTCGCCAGGCAGTTTGTTTACGAACAATTGTACATGGGTAACCCCAACCCAAACCTTCGCTTCTGTAGGAATTTATTCGAAGGTGTCAGGGCAGGGTACTACAACATAGCTGGAGAAACTAGAGATGTCTTTACCCTCTCTCACATGTGCCCAACTCTTATGCTAGTTTTGGTTTTTGTACGTGGTATTTCATGGCGACTAAGGTGCCTGGGTTTGGAATAAACACCTCATGCACAAAGAACATCAAATCCATGTATAAACCCAAGGTAGGGTTTAAGGGTTATCGGATACGAGGCATGACCGAGTATTAAGAGGCCGAGAAGGAAGTGGAGAAAGAGGCCAGGAGAGAGGCCAGCAGAGCAGGAGCAGCTTCGGGGTCAGGGTCTGGAGCAGGAGCTGCAGGGGAACACCTTATTCGGAGGACTCGGCATGTTGTGCCAAAGCATTCTCGAGTCTCTGGTTTCCAAGGTGAGCCCAGCTCGAAGAAGGTAAGAAAAGGATCTGAGGCTGCAGTTTTAGCCCAGATGCCTGAAATAATTCCTTCTGGTACTGAGGAGCAGGAGAAGGAAGAAGAAGAGGAGGAGACAGTCTCGAATCTTCGTCCTTGAGGTTTGCGAAGCAGGGGCCCTGCAATCTTGGCGGAGGCAGAGTCTGTAGGCTAATCCATCATGGCCAAAGGGGTCATTGTTGCAGAACGGCCTGAAGAAGTGACGGAGAGGACCGAGGTCGAAATTATATCTCAACCGGGAATTTCAATTCGGTCGGCAGCTTCTTCGGCCCAAGAAAGAGGGATGAAGGCACAACAAGTGGGGTCTCTAAGTGTTTTGATGCCTACTTCCCGGGTTGTGGAGCCCAGCCCTACCACTAGGGTTCTCAGTGGCAAAGCCCCCATCACTGAGGCCTTATCATCTTCGTCATATGAAGAGCGTAGCTGCTAATAAACCCACTCTTCCTGACACCGGTAAGTTTTCGTATATTTCAAAGGAAGAGATGCAGGTGTATGTTCGTACAATGGATCCGCCATCAGGAGAGGTCACCACTACCGAGGGTATTTCTTCTATCCCTCATAATTATTTCCCCATTAAGTTGGCCAGATGTTTTAACACTTCATCTGAATCCTTCTGCATGAGTGGCTACCAGTGTTAAGCTGTGACCTCCTCCCATATTAAGGAGTTGATCAAGGAACTGGCCCATCCAGAGGGCCTTGAAATTCCTGCAGCTGGGATGATCCTTGAGGGTATAACCACCGTGACCAGGGAACCCTCATCCCAGAGTAGCCTGCGAAAGGATCTACCGTCTTCATATTCTTAGCTTGGTAAGAGGACAAGAATTCTCCATATACTCCCATTCTCATCATTATTACTAACATCGATGTTATGATTGCAGAGAGTATCAGATTGACTCAAGTGGAAGAGCCCGTGGCAAGCACTGGCGCAAAGGACAATGCACTTCAAACTTCAACAGCTGAACCAAGTACTATGGAGTTTGTCCCTGCGGCTGTTGCTTCAGAGGCTACCACAGTGACAGTCCCGGAGGTGCCAGCCATGACCTCAATATTGACAGAACTTGCTGATGGCCTTGTCTCTGCACCAAGTGAGATGGCTCCCGCCTCTATGGACATTATATGCACAACCATAGAAAGGGGATCCGGGAGCGCACCAACAGAGCTGGCTCCAGCCATGGACATCATAGAAGAATTAGCACATCAGATGGTACAACAATTCTTCACCTCTATGAGGTCCTGCATCGAACTGGTTCTCTTCGGGAGAAGTTCTTTCGAGTTTTCCCGAATGCTTCTTGAAAACCAGATTGAGAACATTCGTCATACTGGAAGCTCAGAGCAAGTTAGGGCATATCTGATGCTAGTCGAATAGCTGGGGATATGCTTAAAGGAACTAAAGACCCTGGAGAAAGCTAGTCCAGTGGATGAGACTCGGCTGATATTAAATAAGCTCCTCACTGCCCAAGAACGCGAGCGAAAAGAGATGGAGGAGCAGATGGGTGAGGAGGCCCGTCACCTCAATATCTTCCAAGCCAGCTATCAAAAATTGGTTACAACTCCAGAAAATCTGAGGTCATCACCAAGAATGCAGAGCAAGTTATAGCTACTGCTCTGGCAGCTATTGCCAAGGCGCAAGCCTTGATTCAGGTAAATGAGCAAAAGCTCGCTGCGGCCAGAAAAAGACTGGAAGAACTGGAGGCTGCCAGAAGTGGGCCCAAGAAGATATTATTGATCGTTCTTCCAGGTTGGAATCTCTTCAAGCACAAGTGGTTACGAAGAAATTCTTATCAGAGGAAGAATTGAGAGTTCAAGCTTGGGCAGAGGTTGAGAAGGCACGCCAGCGTGAGATGTAGCGTCTCAGGGACTAGATTTACTCTTTAGCTAAGCGGGATTAGCCCTCCTCCTTTTGTATCTTCCTTTATTTCTGTAGCACTCCACTTATTAAATAAGAGAGTGTTTGTATCACTTTTATCATTTTGATCTAAATAATAAAAGTTATCAAATTTTGTTTCATCTTTATTCTTCCTTTCTGTTAGAGAATCAAGCAGACTCTTTGTTGTGTGGGAGAACACAGCACTCACAGACGCAGCTCTTGACCATTGTGAAGACACAGTCCTTAGCCTTTTGCTTAGACGCAGTTATGAGTTGTAGAGAAGAAACTCAGACAGCGCTGAGTTGTGGATAAGACGCGGCCCTAAATTATAGGTAAGACGCAACTCTAATTTGTTGAGAGACGCAACTCTAATTTGTTGAGAGGCGCAACTCTGAATTATAGGTAAGACGCAACTTTGAACTGTCTAGAGGACGCAGCTTCGAATTGTCTGGAGGCGCGGCTCTAGATTATTGAGAGACGCGACTCTGATTTGTTGAGAGCATGTAGCTCTGATTTACTTAGAGGACGCGGCTCTAAATTGTTGAGAGATACGGCCCTGGATTGTTGAGAGACGTAGGCCCGCGCTCTTCAATTTGCTAGAGGGGACGCAGCCCTCGATTTTGTGGAAGGACACAGACTTAAGACGCGGCCTTGCAGCCTTTGGTTTGTGAAGGGACGTGGATCTCAAAACGTGACCCTTGAAGCATCGCATGCAGTTTATGAAGACGCAAAGATCTCACTGGATCTTTCAAGACAAAGTCGGCGTTGACGGTTAGGGATGCGTGTCATTGGGACTTCCCGGCGCAAAAATCTGTCTCACCCAGACTGGACTTGATATTTGCGTAGCGACTTAAGACTATTAATTGGCTTTTAAGAACGGCTATGATTTTTATGCCATTAATTAATGGCCACTAGAGAGCCTATAAATAGGCCATGAGTCTCTTATAGTCATTCATTTTGACTGTTCTCCTTCGCGGGCATGTGTTCTGAAAAACTCCATCTTTACTGTTTTCCTTCAAGGGCATGTGCTCTGAAGAACTCCATCTTGACTGTTTTCCTTCAAGGGCTTGTGCTCTGAAGAACTTTCAGAGAACCCAAACCTTTGATGTTTTCTTGCAATCTCCTTTGAAGATTATCACTGTTAAGTGATTTTAAAATTAAAAAGCATCGCTTCGGTGCTTTCATGGTCGTGTCTTGATGGATGATGTCCAATCCAATCTCCAGAGAACTTTTCTCCAGGTAGGAAATGGCCTTTGCCATAATAAGGCTCTGTTTCCTTGAAGCTCTGTCATCGCCGGTTATGAAGAGACTTTGTCTTTTGATCTCTTCCCGCAATTTCTGAAAAACCTCTTTCTTGAAGTTTAAACAGTCGACATGAGTTCCATGTGTTCATACTCTGCAAACGCGATCCTTGTGTTAATTGATGAAACGTGAGCTTGTTGACTTCTAAGTCTCAAGTTTTTCAGACGCGAGCGTGGTACAGTCCGCATTTTGAGGCTTAAAACGTGAGTTTTGTATACGAGACTCGCATTTGGAGTTCATGACTTAGAAAATTTTAAGTCTGCTCTTTTGAGATCTCTAGTCGCGAATGTGGCGAACTCCGCATCTTGAAGCCTTAGACGTAGGTCTCTCATATAATACCTGCTCTGAGGCTCACGACTTGTAAAATTTTAAGGCCCGCGCCTTTAATATATGTCCCGCGTTTCAATCCTCAAACGCGAGTCTAATATTAGGCTTGCGTTCGGATCCATATTTTATGTCTTTGCAGAACATGGTGAACTCTGCGTCCACGAGATTCGCGTATAGAACTCGCATCTGGAGTTCATGACTTTAGACCCGCGTCTGTGCTTTTGGATTCATGTTTTCTGTCTTTGCAGAGCGTGGTGAACTCTACGTCTGTGAGATTCGCGTATAGGAGTCGCGTTTGGAGTTCATGACTTTAGACCCGCGTCTGTACTTTTAAATTCATGTTTTCTATCTTTGCAGAAATTTAACCCTCAGGTTTTTTATTTCTTGTAGGTCTTGACCATATCGATGGTGTCGGTTCCTGTGCCTTTGCCGCGTCCATTGGAGGAGACATGAAACGGCTAGCTCGTTCGATTGGCGAGCACTTGAAAAGGCAGAACTTCTGTCCAAGGGCGAGGAAGATCCGCGCGGCTGTCGACACATTAAGACATTATTGGACATGATGCACCAGCAATGTCTTGGATCCTTCCTGATCACAATGAGCATGGCACATTTGAAGGTCACGGGAAAGAGGACGTCACCAGTAAGGTCTCGGATTCTCCCTTCACCAATCTTATTCAAAGAAGTGACAGCAATGAAAACTCCTGCTCATTCGATGACTTTCTAGTCGCAGAGCTTCCCATTAAGCGAAGGATTACGGCCTCGTGAAAACCTTCGCACCAGTTGGTCTGGTGGAATCAGAATGCTCCCTTCCATTTCGACCTGGAGAAACACCATTATTCTCAAGAGGAGAGAAAGTTGATCAATTGTTCCCGGCCACAGTCAAGAAGATGAACTTTGTGCATCTTCAATATTTTAAGGAGTGAGTGGAACCTTTTGCTGAGCAAGAGGGACTTCTTTGTACTCCTTTGTTGTAACACTCACTCTTATTGGATTAGAGAGCATTTTGTATAACTTTCATATTTTTAAATATCAATAAAAGTGATACTTTTTTCTGCCTTCTTATTTGTGTTGACTTCCTTTTTATATTGAAAATCAGACAAGTGAAAGCGACTATCTTTGATTTGCTAGAAGTGTGATATTCTAACATAGCAACTCAAATTTGGAAAATTCCATTTAAAGAATTTAAAAAGGTTACTGTTAGAGATGTGATATTAACTTGACAGGAGTGAAATAGGTTTTATGGACTTGCCAATCTATGGATGAGAATGATAAGTAAAGTTTTCACTTCACGGAGGATTTGACTGAGTATTCATTAGAGGTTTAGTATTAACGTAATTAAAACTCAGCTAGGGATTGATGAGAATACTGTTAAAGGTGTGATATTAACTAAACAGTGATTTTAAGTGGACCTGCCATTCTACTGATGAGAATAACAAGTAAGACTAGACCCGTCGAGGATCTAAGAATTTCTTTACCGTCAGAGGTGTGATATTAACTTAACAGATTGGATTAAATCTTGTCAGAGGTGTGATATTAACTTGACAAGGACGTGAGCTAGAGGTGTGATGTTAACTTAGCTCCACAGGAATTTTAGTTTCATTTGGGGAAAACTGAAAATACCACTGTCATAGGTATAGTGTTAAACTTGGCAGTTGAGGTAATGCTAAAAGTGTAATTTTGAACTTAGCATTAGTCATCTCGATTTTGATACAAAAGTTCGAGGGAAAGTAATTGTCATAAGTGTATTGTTGAACTTAACAATGAACTGGATGCTAGAGGTGTGATGTTAAACTTAGCATCGCTCATCTCAACTTCGATATGGAAGCCTGAGGAAAGTGACCGTCAGAGGTTTAATGTTGAACTTGGAAGGAACTTGATTACTGTTAAGGTGTGGTATTAAACTTAACAGTGGTTTGTCAGAGGTGTAGTGTTAACATAACAATAAGAGTTGATTTGCGATTTGAGCAATTTTGAGGACTTGTCATTCTATTGAGGAGAATTAGCAAGTGAAGTTTGGGTTGTCAGAGGTGTAGTATTAACTTGACAAGAGTTGAAGACTTGTGACTCCATGTAAGGGAGTGACAAGTGGAAGTTCGTACTCGTTGGGGAGTATCGAAACTTTTCACTGTTAGAGATGTAGTATTAACATAGCAGTGATTGAGCTTGTGGACCTACCACTCCATGGGAGGGAATTGATAGGGGACTTTGGTGGAAAATAGAATGAATTGTCAGAGGTGTAATGTTAACGTGACAAACATTGATTTTCTAGGGGCATGAGAGGTTTGCCGTTAGAGGTGTAATGTTAACATAACAACGGAAAGATTTTGAGTGGGTATTTAGTGAAATTTTTATCGTCAGAGGTTTAATCTTAACTTGACTGACTCCACTGAGGATCGAGGAAATGGCTTGTCAGAGGTTTACTATTAACGTGACAAGTCTGTGCTCATTTCACAGAGAAAATGGGTACAAGTATTTTTTTTTTTATGGTCCTACCATTCTGAGGGAGGGAATTGGTAAGAGATTTTAGAGGAAAAATATAATAAATTGTCAGAGGTGTAATTTTAACTTGACGAACCCTATTAGGAATTGAGGAAAATGGTTTTTCAGAGGTTTACTGTTAACGTGACAAGTCTGTGCTTATTTCACCAGGGAAAATTGACACAGGTATTTTTGTGGTCCTACCATTCTGTGGGAGAGAATTGGTAAGAGATTTTGGAATGGAAGACGGGACCAAGTCCTTTAGAATTTTTAGCAAACTCTCAGCTATCAACGGATTTGGTATGCCTTTACTACCTACCGTTTGAGTTGGGAGAGCCATGCTATTCCCCTCAGCATGATGATTTATCAAGGACTTATGTTGGACTTAAAAGCCGACATTTTCCTCTATCTTTAGCCTTCAGGGGTGTCAGATTTTGATATATAAATTAGGGAAAAGTAACGAGGCTAAAATTTTAGTCTCCCACTTTGTCTCTTCTTCGATGTTTACATCATGCATCATGATGTAACCAGTGTTCGGTCGGCTCGGCAATGATCGACCATATTGCAGAAAGAAGCTTTTCTTTGGAGCTCTTCCAAATGTCTTGGATATGGAAGTTTTTAATCAGAGGTGTAATGTTAATCTGATCATGAGAAGAATCCTATTAAGGATAGTACTTCTTCAAGAACCTGTAGTTGATCGGCATCATGAGCATACCACCGTCTGGGGTTATAAGGCGGTATGCTTCATTCGAGTAGACTGACTCTACTATAAATGGTCCTTCCAATTTGGGCTGAAATTTCTCTTTTTCTTATGCGTCACCACCATGGGTCTTCTGACGGCTAAGACAAGGTCACCTTTCTTGAAAGTTTGCTCCTTGACTTTCTTGTTGAAGGCTCTGGTAATTCGAGTTTGATAGAGCTTGATTTGCTGTTGAGCTTGCAGGTGTTTATCGTCCGAAGCTTCCAGCTCCTGGAGTCGCAGTCGATGCTTCTCCTCATTTGTCATCTCCGTTATCAAGGAAACATGTAGAGATGGGATCTGGATTTCTAGTGGGAGTACAACCTCACACCCGTATACCAAAGAGAATGGTGTAGCTTTTTTCGGGGTTCTCACTGTTATGCGATAAGCCCATAATCATTCACCTAACTTATCATCCCAATCGCGTTGGCTCTTCGAGATGAATTTCTTGAGAAGTTTTCTAATGGTCTTGTTGAACGCTTCTGCAAGGCTGTTAGCGGCTGAATAGTATGTCGTTGAAGACACACTCTGGATCCTGAACTTATTGCAGAATCTTTGAAAGTCTTAGCTAACAAACTGAGGCCCATTATCATGGATAATCAGTTGTGGCACGTCAAAGCGGTAGATTACATGATGTTTAATGAATTTGATCACATCAGATGTCTTTACCTCTCTCAAAGGGATAGCTTCAGCCCATTTGGAGAAGTAGTCGGTTATGGCTAAGAAAACCGGTGTCCTTTGAATGAAGGTGGGTTGATAGGACCAACCACATGCATTCCCCACATCTCAAATGACCAGGAAGAAGTTATAGGGCGAAGATGTCCTGGTGCCTGGTGAATGAAGTCACCATGGATCTGACAATCGTGGCATCGCTTAGCGTAAGCGATGGCATCAGGAATCATCTTTGCCAATAATATCCCAGTCTTCAGAAAGTCGATCTCTAAGTTTTGGACCAGGTTGGTGAGATCGGCACATACCGTCATGAGCCCCTTTGAGTGCTTCCTGAGCCTCTTCATGTGACAAGCAATGGAGGAGGATTTCATCATGCGATCAGCGATACAGTGTTCTTGTGATCGCATTGTAGTAGAATTTAGGGGCTTTCTTTTTAATGGCAGCCGCCTCTTTAGGGTCATCAGGAAAATATCATACAGTGCGTAGTCGATATACGAGAATCGCCAATCCCTGAGCTCTGGACCTGCTGAAGCCTCTAGAGTTTCTTTGACTTGAAGGTTCCCTGCTGGAATTTCATTGTTTTCGAGGGCAAGTTTCTGACAATACAAGTCATGGCTGTAAACGAGTACTTTCTCCTCCGCTCTGGCTGGAAGATATAAGGAGGCAGCGAGGGACGCCAGTGCATCTGCATGCGCATTTTGTTGGCGAGGTACATGATCGATGTAGAAGTTTCTGAACCTCTCTGCCATGTGGATAGTTGTGTTGTGATAGGGTACTAAGTCTTCATATCTGACTTCGTACTCCCCGCGAAACTGGTTAACGATCAGCTTTGAATCACTGTATGCTTCCAGATTTTTAACGCCAATCTCATCGGCGATTTACATTTCGATCAAGAGAGCATTGTATTCCACTATATTGTTGGAACATGACTCAGTTAATGAGAATGCATGAGGGATTACGTAGTTCTGTGGGGATACAAATACTACCCCACTCCTGCTACGATATTTCCTCGAGGACCCGTTGTTTGGGTGTAAATTCTTTATTTGATCGTAAATAAAGTTACAATGGATCAATTATCTGATTACAAGAGAGGGGAGATATTCAAGCTCAAATCTCCTCTTTGTTTAATGTCAGGTTCTTGATGTAGCGATGGAAAGTGAATCTTATTTTCTATTGACCGGGTGAACGTCACGACCTCTTGGGAATCTTCTCCTTGGATGGTGGATGAAGTAACACAGCTCTGTCCAACAAAAATCTCAAAGAGACTTTAGGTAAGAATCAACTTAAGCTCAGCAAGTTGTTTAGAAGAGTTTTTCTCTTTTGTATTTCTCAGCTGGAGATTCTGGTGTTTCTAAGGTTTAAAACTGAAGTTCTTCTGACCAAAATTTTTTGACCCCTCTTCAATAGCGAATTGAGCTATTTATAAGGGTTTCAGGGGGTAAAACGGTCCCGCAAATAACACTCCATAATGGGGGTTAACACCCTCATCATGTAGGCAGTAATTGATCAAGTAATGAGGGCAGTTATAACCAAGACACAGAGCTTCTCTGTAGTCAGAACACGGGCTTCGAACCTCGCATTTTAGATGCTGACTTCGAACCTTACTGGACGCGAGTTTCGAACTCTACCAGACGCAGACTTCAGGCTCTGCGACTTGAGACTGCAGTGATGACTAGTCGCGGGCTTCAGGCTCTGCGACTTGAGACTGCAGTGATGTTGAGACGCAGGCTTCGTCCCTCGCATCTTGATACTGTACTGATGTAAGGATGCGGGCTTTGAGTCGCGTCTTGGCTATTACAAAGCAGGTGGGACGTGGGTTTCAACCCTCGCGTCTTGGTACTGTACTGATATTGAGGCGTGGGCTCCATGCTCTGCGCCTTGGCATTTATACGAGTAGCTATAATTAGCCTCGCGTCTAGAGTATAGACTCTATTTTCTGATGACTTATCTTCAGAGATTTTTTGATAATCTACAGAACCCCCTCTAAAGGTTTCGATATTCCGCGGTTGACTGGGACGTATTTCAAAATACTTTGGACTCTGATTGAGTTCATACTTCTTATGATTAGACTGACAATCATTTGAGATACTCTTAGCTTGATCTTGTCTAGAATATGGTCTTTTTGAGTGTACTGTAAAACCCTTTGAATCCGCCAGAGGTGATCATCGTGAGTGTCTAGATACGCAGTCCAGACCTCCTCGGTGCTCTGAGCTGGTTGTTGGTGTACTGTTGAATCAGGAGTAAACAATCGTCTGATTGTGCCAGTGTACTGTTGAACTGATTGCAGAAGCGAAGACTGAATGTAAGTCTTGTAGACGCAGAGGTTATGTCATTTCAGAGACGCAGTCCTAATTTGAAGTGGGGACACATCTATTAATTTGCTGAAGAAATACGGCCTCTGAAGGGATGCAGCTTTGAAGTGAAGACACAGCTCTATTCTGTTGACTAGACGCAGCTTTGATCTTGCTGAAGAGGCGCGACCTTTGGAGGGATGCGGCTTTGTTAAATGCAAGTCCCGCGTTCTGGGCGCGCTACAACGTGTCTGACGGAGTTGAGGGGACGTCTTTCCCTTAATGCGCCAAATTTGCGTCCATTTAAGACACAAGCCACGCGTCGGGTGAGGATTAGGCCTCGAGACACGCACTGCATATCTCTGCAGATCACTGTGCTTATAAAAGATAACAGTCTTTCAAGAGTCATCAGTAGACTCTTCTTATTCTTCGTTGAGCTTTGTATCGAGGGTTAAGAAAAACTTAAAGCTTTTTCCATTTTCATTATCTTTAACACTGATTTCACGGTCAAAATGGCACTGAAGACCAAGCCTGTTGCCTCGTCCTCGAGCGCTATCTCTCCAGAGATTCAAATGGGCGGTTCTTCCACGCAGGAGGTCCCCTTTTCAGGTAATAAAATGGCATCTGAATTGTTTTCACCATTGAAGAGGCTTAAAGAGTTCTCTTAACTCTTAAGTCTCTTTTGAATGTGAACCGCCAACGCGAGGCTCATGCCCGTGTTTATTTTTTAGACGTGGCTCTTGCATTGATAGGCAAAACACGGGTTTGACAACCTTCGCGTCTTCGCTTCATCAGCTTGAGTCCGTATCTGCCTGTTGAACGCGAGCCTCATTGAGCCCTGCGTTTTGAATTCAATACTCAGAATTTTTCTAAGTGTGGGAGGTTCAGACGCAGACTTCATGTGATCCTCACGTCTTTAAGATCAGGCGCGGGTTTTACTGATTCTCGCATCTGAGTCCGACACTTAGAAAATTTTTAAGTTATGGATTTTGAAATGCAGGCTTCATGCAAGCCTCGCATTTTTTTTTTGAGTCTAGACGCGGATTTTGCTGATTTCTGCGTCTGGATTCACTTCCGCGTTTGAATTTCAAACACTTAGCCATTTTCTTTTAGATTTCTGACTAAGTGTTGTCTTCATTGCAGTGTGATACTCTTCCAACCCCTTGTCCAAGATGTACCACTTTAGGCACATAGGTGGCGCTGATCGTAATCTGACCTTCGCGCTTCAGAAGACTGCTCATGTGAATACTGGTAAGTCAACGGAGTGAAAGGAGAGGATCTCCAAGGCTAGTATGTTGACCCTTCAGGAGATTATTTCTGATGGGTTGTTCGAGTCGGACTCCTGCACCTGCTAAGGAAGCCTGCTTTCTTATTTGGTGACGCCATCGAAGAGGATAATAGGATTTTGTATGACGGAGATTATAAGTGGCTCCGCCGGATAGGGGATAAGTGGTTCTTCCTTCCCAACATGGAGAGAATGTATCCCTTGTCCTATCTTCAGCATATGTTTGTTCATCGTACGATGGAGTGGGATCTTTCCCGGTTTGTTTCCAGCGTGTCTCTCCGTAAATTAGGTTCCAAAGACGCATACCCTGATGGCCATGGGAAAGATATATTCAGTTTATTTTTCGAGTTAGTCAGGCCTGAGTATCCGAAAGGAGAAATCCCTCAGCTTGTCGCCACCTTCATCAATCAGTTCTTGAAAGTTAGGGGTATTTTCCTGTCAACTTTTGTCCGCTTGGATGGGTCCATTCTACCGACAAGTCATGGTGAGGTGGAATGGTTGGATTTTTTTCTTGTCGAGCTCGGGGCTCTGCTGTAACAGGTGGGGTTATACCATTCAGTTAGGTCATACAGTATGGCCTCCCGCAGAGTTCCCACAATTTTTATGGCATCCTCGAACATTATAATCCTCTGACGGGCATATTTTTTACTCTATAGTCGGAGAGATGGGGCTCGCTCTTCATGAGCTATATGAAGTTTCGGGGCTGGTTATGGGAGATGTCCCTTATGAAGAATACGTCTCGACTTCTGAGGAGCTTCACCTCTTGAGGAAAGAGGACCCTCAGGTGTACGAGACATACTGGGAAGTGTTATGCAACTTTCACATCTGCGGGCAAATATTCTCCTGGAGGAACAGGGGTGTTAAGCAGATGTTCTGGGCGAGCTATCTATTCAATGGTATAAATGAAAAAGATAACCCAGTGACTAGTCTGGCCCCTTGCACTGACGAGAAAATTGCCGAGAGGATTAATGCCTCTACAAGCTCCTACACCACCGAGTCGAACGAGGACACTTTCAAACCTGATACGGTTTTTGAAAGTTTTCATCACCATGCCCGAATTTCCATTTCTGACCGGGATCTATTGGCGAGCTTCCTCATGCTATGGCTGAAGCGTTGTGTGGTGTCAACGCTGCCGCATGAAGTAATCATTGCTGATGTGGTGTACCCGACGGTCTTGCTTGCCTACGGAAAATCTATCGCTCTCCTTCCAGCGATGGTAGCCGGAATTCAGAATGGAGTACGGGCGCTGATCAAAAGCTTATGCAAAGTGGAGGCCATTGTAGACTCCCAGGGCAGGCCAGTGGTAGATTCGGAGGGAAGGCCAGAAGTGAAGAGCCCTAATCCCAGAATCGAGCTTCCATATACGTACCTGATGGCCTGGTACGTTATGCACTGCCCTTCACTGATGACGGCGGTGCCTTCCTCCGAAGGCTTCATTCCCTTCGTGCAGAAACTAGAGAATTTGAGCTGGTCTTGCTATTACATGTTCTTTGTTCGGAAATCCATTCTGAGCAGTTCAAATTACCAGCTCGATCGTTGCTTCCCCGAGATTTCCGGTGCGTCATATGGGATAAGTTTACCGACCTTGCAGGACTAGATGACTTCACAAGGCTGCCATCAGGAGTCTTCTGGTGGTTGATCAATATTCGGCCTGGATATCTGATCTTCCGGCAAGGTGATTCATTACGATCGAGCCTTACGTGCCCAGTCATTTTGCTCGGCAGTTTGGCTATGATCAATTATATGTCGGCAACCCTAACGCGGGCCTCCACTTCAGTGGAAACTTGTTTGAAGGTGCTCGGTCGTGGTACTACAGTGTAGCTAGAGGGACAAGAGCTGTTTTCAGCCTGCCTCATAGGACGCCCAATTATCATACCAGCCTCGGTTTCTGCACGTGGTACTTCCTTGCTAGTAGGATGCCTGGTTTTGGAATAAATACCTCTTGCATGAAGAGCATCAAGGCGTCTTATAAAGCCAAGTTAGAGTCCAACAAACATGTGTGAGGTATAACCGAGTATCAGGAATCCGAGAGGGAAATAGGAGGGGAGGCAGGGATGGAGCCGAGGATAGTTGCACCTAAGGTGCAACCCGTTAGAAAGAGTTGGCAGGCCGTGGCCAAACGTTCCCGTGGCTCTGCTTCCAAGGGTGAGCCTAGCCCAAAGAAGGCCAGGAGGGAATCTGAGGCTGAAGCTTCGATGCCCGAAGTAGTTCCTCCTGGTGTTGAGGAGTAGGGGGAGGAAGAAGAAGGGGAGGAGGAAGTCCCCGTCCTTCACTCCCGAGGTCTGCACAGTAGGGGTCCCGTGATCCTAGAGGAGGGAAAGCTCGTGGTGAACCTGTCATGGCTGAAGAGGTCGAGCGACCCGAAGTTGACTTGGTGAGGAAGGATGATGTTGAGATTTTGGGAGTCTCGACTCAGCCTGGACCTTCTTCAGCTCATGGGAGAAGGGTGGAGGTGCAACAACTTGGGTATCCCAGTGTATTGATGCCCACCTCATGGGTTATCGAACCCAGCCCTACTACAGGGGTACTCAGTGGTAAGGCCTCAATCGCTGAGACCTCTTGTGTTGAGTTGTCGTCTTCCTCATTTGAAGAACATGGATATTATTCTGGCGAGGAGTCAATTTTGGCGATGAACCCGCTTTTCCTGACACAAGCAAATTCTCGCATACTTAGAGGAAGAGATACAGGGGTACGTCCCTGTGATAGTTTCGCCGACAGTAAGGATTGCCGCTACTGAAGGTATTTCCTTTGTCCTCCTGAACTAGTTCTCCATCAAGTTAGGAATGATTTCTAACATTTTCTTTTGACTTTCTTCTACAGGGTTGGCTGCCGGTAGTGAAGCCACAACTTCTTCTCATATTGAGGAGATGATTCAAGAGCTGGCCCAGCATGAGGGCCTTGAAGCTCCCGCTACCGGGATGCCTCATAAGGGTTCAATTGCCGAGGTTGGGGAGCCCTCATCTCCAAGTGGCTTATCTAGGGATTTGTCATCTTCAGATCCTCAACTTGGTAAGAGAAAAGTGACGTGTTAGATACTCTCCTTTTCATTATTACCACTGACATTTAATGTTGTGGTTTGTAGAGAGCACTGGGGTAGCTCGAGTAGAGGATCCTGTGACAAGCATTGGCGCAGAAGATAGCACAAGTCAAACTTCGGCTGGTGAACCAGTGTCATAGAGTTTGCTGCTGCTTCTGTTGCAGTGGAAGCTGCAACAAGAACAACCGTCCCGAAGGTATTGGCGACGACCTCAGTGTTGGACGAGCCTGCTGTCGGCCTCACCCCTGCACAAGTTGAATTGGTTCTCATCTCTCATTCTGTCATGGAAAGGGGGTCCAAGAGCGCATCAGCAGGGTTGTCGCTAGCTATTGACATCATAGAAGAGCTAGCGCGTCAAATGGTGCAACAATTTTTTTGCTTCCATGAAGTCTTGTATCGACTTGGTCCTTTCCGAGGGCAGTTCCTTCGAGTTTGCCAGGATGCTTCTCGAGAATCAGATCGAGAATATCAGTCACACTGGGAGCCCTTTGTAGGCTAGGGCGTATCTGATGCTGGTTGAACAACTGGGGAGCTACCTGAAGGAGCTAAAGACCCTAGAGAATGCTAGCTCAATGGATGAGGCTCGGTCGACACTGAGTAAGCTCCTCACCGCTCATGAACACGAGCGAAAGGATATGGAGGAGCAAATAGCTGAAGAAGCCCGCCATCTCCAGCACTTCCAAGTCGACTACCAAAGACTGGTTGGCGATTCAAAGGAATCTAAAATCGTCATCCAAAGTACAGAGCAAGTTATCGCCACTGCTCGGATTACTATTGCTAGGGTGCAAGCCTTGATCGAAGCCAACGAGGAGAAACTCGTTGTTGCCAGAAAAAGGCTGGAAGAGGTGAAAACTGCCAGGACGCCAGTTCAAGAAAATCTTACTGCTCATTCCTCCAGGTTGGAGTCTCTTCAGGCATAACTGGTTACAAAGAGATTTTTGTCCGAGGAAGAGTTGTGGGTCCAAGCTTTGGTGGAGGCTGAAAGGGCACGTTAGCACGAGTTGCATCGCCTACTGGAACAAATCCATTCTTTGGCAAAGCAGGATTATTAGCCTTCTTCTCCTTTTTGTATCATCCCATTTTTATTTGTAACACTCCATTTGTCAAATAAGAGTGTTTGTGTTACTTTTATCATTTTTTGAGTCAAATAATAAAAGTTCTCAAATTCTTGTCTCATCTTTATCCTTTTAGACTCTTTGCTGTCTGGATGAACTCAACTTTCATAGTCACACTCTTTGACTATTGTGGAAATGCAATGCTTAGTCGTTTTGATAGGGTATGGCCATGAATAATAAACTCAGGCTGTACTGAGTTCTTGACTGTTTGGCAGGGACGCAATCTGACTCAAGAGAGGCAAACTTGCGTTTTTGATAAAGGGGACGTGGCCTTTAGGCTTATGAAAGGACACGGATTCATGGACGCAGCCCTTGAGTCTGTCAGAATGCGGACTTCAGGACGCAGCCCTCAAGTCTTATGAATGAACGCGAACTTCAGGAAATAACTCTGAATTGTTATAAAGCATGGTCCTAGTTTAGTGAGGAGATGCACTTCTGGATCACTGAGATGACATGGTTCTTGATCGCTTAGGAAGACGCGGCTGTGGTTCTTTAAGAAAGGATGCGGCCTTTAAGTTCGTATAAGAGCGCGGACTTTAGGATGCGGCCTTTATTTCCTTTAATAGATATGAACTCCAGGATGCAGCTTCCAAGGCGTCACATGTAATCCGTCTTAAAGATCTTGTTGGATCTTTTAATGCCAAGTCGGCATTGACGATTAGGGATTTGTGTCATTTGATGTTTTCCAAAGTGGCAATCCACGTGTCAGCTCCTTATTGGACTTGATACTCGTGCAGGTATTTAAGGATGATGCCTTTAATTTTTATGCCATTAATTACTCGCCTTATGGCTTGCCTATAAATAAGCCTTACCCCCTTAATAGTCCATTATTTAGACTGTTTTCCTTTGAGAGCATGCGCTCTGAAGGTCTTCGTCTTGATATGTCTATCTTCCCTTCAAGAGAATGTGTCGCAATGAACAGTAAGAACTCAAAACTTTCATGCTTTCCTTTAATCTTCTCTTAAGATTATCACTATCAAGTGATTTCAAGATCAAAAAGCATCACTTTAAGTGCTTTTATGGCCGCGCCTAGATGAATGAAGTCCAACTTCTAGAGAATTCTTTCCCGGGTAGGAACTATTTTTCGCCATGAAATACTCAGTCTCACTGAGTTTCTGTTTTTCTGTCCATTGAAGAAATTCGATCTCTTGATCTTCTCTTGAAATCTGATTGATGCGCCCTTATTCGGTAGTCGCGTCTTTCAGACTTCTTGATGAAACGCGAGCTGACTAACTTTAAACTCTAAGTCACAGGTCCTTCGAACGCAAGTGTGATAAACTCTGTGCTTGGATCTTGAAACGCGAGCTTTGTACATGAAGCTTGCATTTGAGGTTCTTGACTTAGAGAATTCTAGCTCTTTTGAGACCTCTGGACTTGGATGTGGGGACCCCTACATCTCAAACGCGGGTGTGGCGAACTCTGCGTTTGGGTACCTCGCATCTTATATCTCAGACGCAGGTCTAAAACCAGACCGTGCTCGGATCCATACTGGTTAACTCCGCGTCTAGAGTTCATGACTTCAGTTTCGCGTTTGCACTTCAGATTTTTTGTTCCTGTCTTAACAGAATTTTAACCTTTTAGTTTTTTACTTCTTGCAGGTTCTGGCAGCCTCAGTCAGTCTTCTGCGTCTTCGCTGGGCTCAAGGGAGAATATTTTGACCAGCCAGCCTATTCGATTGGCGGTCACTTGGGGAGTCAAAGCTCCTGTTCATAGGCAAGGAGGCTTCGCGCAGTTACTGATACCCATCAAGGTCTTATTGGACATGACGCACCAGCAATGGCCGGGGTTTGTCATGGTCACAATGGGTATGGTGGTGGGTATGGTGGTGGGTATGGTGCCCTTGCAGGTCACGGGAAAGAGGACATCACCAGTAAGGTCTCGGATCCACCCTTCACCAATCTTACTCAAAGGAGTGACAACGACGAAAAGCCCATACTCGTTGGATAACTTTCTAGTGGTGGAGATACTTATTAAGCGAAGGATTACGGCCCACACCCGTTGGTCGGGTGAAATCAGAATGCTCCTCTGCATTTCGACCTCGAGAAACACCATTATTCTCGGTTAGCGATGAGCTTCTTCAATGTTTATATCATGCATCATGATGTGACCAGCATCCGATCGTCTCAACACTGATATGATCTAGTGGAGGAAAAGTGGAACCTTTCTTCGGCGTTCTCCCAAACATCTTGGATCTAGAGTGGTGTAAATGTTTTAAGGAGTGAGTGCAACCTTTCACTGGGCGAGAGGGACTTCTTTGTACTCCTTTGTTGTAACACTGAATCTTATTGTATAAGAGAGCGTCTTGTTTCACTTTCATATATTTGAATATCAATAAAAATAACACTTTTTCTTGTCTTCTTATATTGTCTTGCATTCCTTTCTGTATTGAAAATCAGACAAATAGAAGTAAGAACTCTTGGCTTACTAAAAATGCTATAATTAACTTAACAAGTCAAAGTTGGGAAAAAAATCCATTTCAGGAATTTAAGATTACTGTCAGAGGTATGATATTAACTTGATAGGAATGTGGGTCAAAGGTGTGATATTAACTTGACTCAACAGGAATTTCAGCTTCATTGGGAAGACTGAAAATATCATTGTCATAGGTGTAATGTTAAACTTGGCAGTGAAGATAATACTAGAGGTGTAATTTTGAACTTAGCATTAGTCATCTCAACTTTGATAGGGAAGTTCGAGGGAAAGTCATTGTCATAGGTGTATTGTTGAACTTAACAATGAATTGGACGCTAGAGGTATGATGTTAAACTTAGCATCGCTCATCTCAGCTTCGATATAGAAGCCTGAGGAAAAGTGACTGTCAGAGGTTTAATATTGAACTTGGCAGCAGCATAATCACTGTTAGAGGTGTAGTGTTAAACTTAACAGTATTTATCAGCGATGCATTGTTAACATGATAGTAGTTGACTTGCGATATGAGCAGTTTTGAGGACTTGTCATTCTATTGATGAGAATTGACAAGTGGAATTTAGAATATCAGAGGCTTAATTTTAACTTGATAAGAATTGGTTTGCGATAGGAGCAATTTTGAAGACTTGTCATTCTATTGATGAGAATTGACAAGTGAAATTTGGAATGTCAGAGGTTTAATTTTAACTTGACAAGAATTGGTTTACGATAGGAGTAATTTTGCAGACTTGCGACTCCATGTAGAGGAGAGACAAGTAAAGTTTGTACTTGCTAGGGAGTATTGAATTTTTTCATTATCAGAGGTGTAGTGTTAATATAGCAATGATTGCATTTGTGGACCTACCACTCTATGGAAGAATTGGTAGGGGATTTTGGTGGCAAATGAAATGAATTCTCAGAGGCGTAATATTAACGTGACAATCGTTGATTTCCTAGGGACATGAAAATTCGCCGTTAGAGGTGTAATATTAACATAACAGCAAGAATTTTTAATGAGTTTTGTTGTCAGAGCTTTAATATTAACTTGACAGAATCCACCGGAGATCGAGAAATCTGGCTTGTCAGAGGTTTATTGTTAACATGATAAGTCCCAGTTCATTTCATCGGAGAAATAAATACAGGTATTTTTGTGGCCCTACCATTCTGTGAGTGAGAATTGGTAGGAGATTTTGGAGGAGAGGATGAGACCAAATCCCTTAGGATTTTTAGCAAACCCTCAGGTATCAATGGATTTGGTGTGCCTTTACCACTACCGTTTGAGTTGGGCTAGCCATGCTATTCCCCTCAGCATGATGAGTTGTCGAAGACTTATGTTGGACTTAAAAGCCAACATTTTCCTCTATCCATAGCCGTCGGAGGTGTCAGATGTCAATAGAAGAGTAACTAAGCTAAAACTGAAGTTTTGCATTTTTTTCTTCCTCAATATGTACATCATGCATCATGATGTAACCAGCGCTTAATCATCTTGACACTAATCGACCGTGATGCAATCCAGTGAAGGAAAGAAGCTTTTCTTGGATCTAGAGTTTTGATCAAAGGTGTAATATTAACCTGATCAGGAGAAGAATGCTATCAAGGATAGTATTTCTCTTCAAGAATTTGCCATTGATTGGCATCATGAGCGTATCACCATCTGAGGCTATAAGGCGACATGCTCCGTTTGAGTAGACCGACTCTACTACAAATGGTCCTTCCCATTTGGGCTGAAATTTTTCCTTGGTCTTATGCGTCATCACCATAGGTCTTCTGACGGCTAAGACAAGGTCGCCTTTCTAGAAAGTCCGCTCCTTGACTTTCTTGCTGAAGGCTTTGGTAATTCGAGCTTGATAAAACTCGATTTGCTGTTGAGCTTGCAGGCGTTTATCATTCAAAACCTCCAACTCTTGGAGTCACAGCCGATACTTCTCCTCATTTGTCATCTCTGCCGTAAAGGCCGCACATAGAGATGGGATTTGGATTTCCAGTGGGAGTACAGCTTCGCACCCATATACCAAGGAGAATGGTGTAGCCTTTGTCGGGGTTCGAACCGTTATGCGATAGGCCCATAAGCATTCACCTAACTTGTCGTCCCAGTCACGTTGGCCTTTCGAGATTAATTTCTTGAGAAGTTTTTCAATAGTCTTGTTGAAAGCTTCTGCAAGGCCGTTAGCGGCTGGGTAGTATGCCGTTGAGGACACACTTTGAATTCTGAACTTATTGCAGAACTTTTGAAAAGCTTGACTGACGAACTGGGGCCCATTATCATGAATGATCCGTCGTGGCACACCAAAGCGGTAAATGACGTGATGTTTAACAAATTTGATCACGTCAGATGCCTTTACCTCCATTAAGGGAATAGCTTCAGCCTATTTAGAGAAGTAATCGATTATAGCTAAGATGAACCGATATCTTTTGGATGAAGGTGGGCTGATATGGCCACCACATCAATTCCCCACATCTTAAATGGCAGGTCGAGGTCGTAGAGTGAAGATATCCTAGTGCTTGATGGATGAAATCACCATGGATCTGACAGGCGTGACATCTTTTGGCGTAAGTGATGGCGTCAGGGATCATCTTAGGCTAATAATATCACAGTCTACAGAGTCATTCCCCAAGCTTCGGGCCAGGCTGATGAGCTCCACATATGCCATCATGCACTTCTTTGAGTACTTCTTGTGCCTCCTTCTGTGACAGGCAGCGGAGGAGGATCCCGTCATGCAATCGGTGATACATTGTTAGCGTGATGGCATTATAGTAGAATTTGGGGGTTTTCCTTCTAATGGAAGCCGCCTCTTTGGGATCATCAGGCAGGATACCGTAAGGCATAGTCGATGTACGGGAATCGCCAATCCCTGAGCTCTGGACCTGTTGAAGTCTCTAGAGCTTCTTGACTTGACAGTCTCCTGTCGGCTTTTGATGATCTTCAAAAGCGAATCTTGGACAGTATAAGTCATGGTTCTAGACAAGTATTTTCTCTACTACTCTAGCTGGAAGAGCAAAAGAAGCAACGAGAGATGCCAGTGCATCTGCATGCGCATTTTGCTGGTGAGGCACATGATCTATGAAAAAGTTTTTGAATCTCTCGGCCATCTGAATAGTTGTGTTGTAATAGGGTACTAAGTCTTCATGTCTGATTTCGTACTCCCCGCGAACTTGGTTAACGATGAGTTTAGAATCACCTATGCTTCAAGATTTTTAACACCAATTTCATCAGCGATTTGCATTCTGATCAAGAGAGTATTGTATTCTGCTACATTGTTGGAACATGGTTCGGTTAATGAGAATGCACGAGGGATCATGTAATTCTATGGGGAGACCAGTACTATCCCCACTCCTACTACGACATGCCCTCGTGGACCCGTTCTTGATGCACCTCGAAGAAGAGCTGCCACACCTATCCTTCAAAAGACGTCTGGGTCAGACAAACTTCAGCGGCCTCATCTGGGAGATCCTCATAAAGTTCGGTCGCTCTTGGATCTGGATGTTCAGCCAGGAAATCTGCCATCGCTTGTCCCTTCACAGCTTTTTGTGGCAGAAAGTGCATCTCATATTGGGAAAGCAGTATGGTCCATTTTTCCAGTCGACCATTTAGCGACTATGGCTTTGTCATAAACAACCTTAAAGGGTTGACTTTTGATATGACATTTATAGTTTGGCCCACCAGTAGTGTCGTATTTTCTGGACGGCGAACACCAACGCCAAATATTCCTTTTCGATCAGGTTGTACCGATGTTGGGCTCCGATCATGGTTCTGCTCAGATAGTATATTGCATGCTCGTGTCACTGATCATTATTTTGGGCTAGCAAAGCTCCTAAGGAATGATCCATAGCTCGAACATATATCAGGAAAGGTTTTCTTGAAACCGGATCTGTAAGGATGGGTGCTTGCGTGAGATACCGTTTGATTTCCTCTAACGCTTGTTGGCAAGCATCATCCCAAATGAATGAAACACCCTTCTTCATTAATTTGGTGAAGGGTTGGTACCTCCCTGAGAGATTTGAGATAAACCTCCGGATGTACGCTAATCGCCCTTGCAACCCTCTAAGCTCTCTAAGATTCCTTGGAGGTCGCATTTCCTGGACAGCACGGACTTTCTCTGGATCGAAGTGGATTCCTTTGGACGTCACCACAAATTGTAGGAATTTACCACTAGCTTCTCCCAGGAAGGATTTGGTGGGGTTTATTTTCAGCTGATGTGCCTGCATGATGTCAAATACCGTCTTCAGATCTGCTATGTGATCGCCCTTGGTGCGGCTTTTCACTGCAATGTCGTCGACGTATCATTCCACTATTTTACACATGTGCTCATGAAAAATTGCATTCATAGCCCTCTGATACGTTACCCCGCTTTCTTTAATCCGAAGGGTGTGATAGTATAGCACTATACCCCGTGGTGTCCTGAAAGAAGTATGCTTTTCATCATCATGGTACATTTTGATTTGGTTGTATGCTGAGAATCCATCCATAAAGGACATTCGTTCAAACCTACACGTATTGTCGATCATGACATCCGTGATTGAGAGAGGGAATCGTCTTTAGGACAGGCCTCATTTAGATCACGAAAATTAATGCAAACCCAGATCTTCCCATTTTTCTTAATAACAGGGATGATATTGACTACCCAATCGGGGTGTTGTTCCTCCCTGATGAAGCAAGAGTCTATAAGCTTTTTGACTTCTGACTGGATTGCTTCCATTATTTTCGGATGGAACCGTCGCTGCTGCTATTTGACTAGTTTCACATCTGAATTAAATTGAGGCGATGCATAGCCACTCGAGGATCAAGCCCAAGCATGTCCTCGTAATTCCAAGCGAAAACATCTATATACTCTCGCATAAGGGATATTAGATCTTCTACCTCGAAGGGTGATAGGCTTTCGCTTATAAAGAAGGGCTTAGGATTAGCCTCATCTCCTAGATTAATTTGGGTGACCTTATCTTTTGCGGGTGATTCGCGTTGTTCGAAGCGCGAATATCCCAGAGAGTGTTTAGGTGTTTGATCCAAGGATCTGTATCTGACTGGATCATTTCTTCATCTCCATCTTCCAGGTGGTTTGTTGAAACCATGTTTACTGAAGGTTCTCTGAAGATGTTATCGACACTAACATCTGACTCCCACGATGATATGCCTGATGAGTGATTATGGTATAATGACTCTTCCGACTCAGAGGCCGATGAGATCAGAGTTGACACATAGCCCAACCCCCTGTGAGTTCGATGATAATAATCAGGGGTCTTCCCTTTCGGAACGAAAGATTGAAGTAGTGTTTTTCTTCCTTTACCGAAGTTCAAGCCAGGACCATTTGTTAGATCATACCCAATATTTTCCATCATTCTGAGTATATTTGGCTCATAATGAGAGAACTGAGGGGATTCGTTCTCGCTTTCTGAGTCTTTGCGAGACATTAATTCGGACTTAATTCTTCCGAAAAGAATTGATTTTTGGTCTTTGTGTCTTGTTGGGACCATAAATTTTGATTCTTGCGCATCACCGACATCTTGGTACATTTTAAGGGATGACTTCATTAGTACATGCAATGATGTTAGAGCATCCATTGCCGACCAGGGGTCATTATCTACCTCGGTACGATTGTCCGACGGCACTGAATCAGAAGCAAACATAGAAAATACGCCAAAGTCAACTCTTCATTAATATACCACTGGCCTACATCATCAACGGTGTTATTAACATCGAGATTATTAATGCTCGTTATAAGTGAATTTAATTCCCAAAGGCATTCTTCTTCCGCCTCTGGTTCAGTATCAGCTTCATTACCAGAGTCTGGTTCCTCTGACTGTAGATTCTCGTATATTTTCAGAGAATCCTGATATAGGAGGGAATCTATAAAATAGTTCTCTACCCCCTTGAATGGATGCCTTTCGGCAATCAATGTTTGAACTTTTCTACTTCCGCCGATGTACTTCATGACTTGATGGAGAGTAGAGGGGACGATGGAATTACTATGAATCCAGGTCGTCCGAGCAGCAAATTGTACGAAGTGTCAGCATCGATTACATAGCACGTCACTTCAGATCTTAGATCCCTAATTTGGCATTTGAGCTTGATCTTCCCCATTGGGCGCGTACCATTGGCATTGAAACCATAAATGATAGTTTGGGTGGCGCTCAATCGGTGGGTGGAGATCCCTAAGTGCTGCATGACCCGACGAGGCATGATACTCAACGCGGATCCTAGATCTACCTGAATGCAGCTCACTTCAGACGATCCAATGTACCCTGTGAAGTATAGAGGCCGATCATGTTTCCTCTTGACCGGCATGTCATTTAACGTGAAGGTGATGCACGGGGCATTTTAAGAGGCATGGAGGCAGTCTTCTTCACTTCCTCCTGTGATCCAGCCGGAATATGGGCCATGAAGACCTCAACATCAGCTAGGGCTTCCCTCAGAGCTTCTCTTGTTGACTTTAATAGTCTCAGGAGCTCGTAAAATGTGATCCTGGCCGAGATATTGGCCAGTTGGGTCAGGACGTCAAAGCGGTAAGGTGTTGGAGATCCTTCCGTGTTGTTCTTTGGGAGAGCCTTAGAAAATTGAAGCTCTTTCTATTTCTCCATAGGTTGCTTCGCGGAGGGCTTGGTTGGATCCATAGGTTTAGGAGGGCTTGCCACCATTTCGCCATACTTTTTAAATATGACTGACCCGAATGAGTTTCGGCCATGAGCGGTTTATTGAGCTCTGCGGCAAGGACGATTGTTTCCTCCTCCAAATTGGTTAGTGAGGGAACATCAGTTTTTGCTTCCCGGGAAGAAGCGTACACCACATTGCAGGATGAAGCTTTTGCTTTGCCTTTGGACTTTCTGTTGGTAACAGTAGTCCACTATTGGCTTTCCACAAGGTCGGGATGAACCCACATAATTTCTCCTGAGGTGTGGGGATAGTACAAGACCCTTCTCTTGTTGGTGATGCGGGTCTGTATTGATCATCTTTAATTCCCTTTTCGGGATGAAAACTACTTCGGTCGGTGTTAGAAGCTGGTTTTCGAACTGAAGAAATGACGTCATATTAGCTGTCACTTTCTTCTGTTCCGGATGGAGCTTGAGTACTTCGCATCAATCAGAGCTTGAACAATATCTTTGAAGATATTACAACTCTTGGTGGGGTGCCCCAACATCCTATGATACAAGCAGTAGTTAGGATTGTCGGTCTTGCCGACCTCCTCGGGACGTCTAGCTTCAGAAAGCTTTAATCTGTTGCTCTTGTTGAGTAACTTGAACAATGAATTGACGTGCTCGTCTTTGAAGGAGTACTGCCTGTTAGCGCGCGGCTGACTTGAAGAACCTCTCCCTCTGGCTGGCTGAGATTTCACGGGGGATTTTGTCTCTATCGCTAATGTATCCTTCCTTTTTGATTGAAACGATATTTCTAGCGCGCGCCTTGTCAACTTTTCGGGTCTGGGCTTATTTTCTTCTGCCCTAACCCTGGCAACAATCTCTTTAGCCTGTTCACCTTGTTGGACCAACTGCTTCCAGGTGCGGCTTTCAGCAACTCTTATCTGAGCTAGGAGTGAAGTTTGCAAATTGTGACGACATGTTTCCATCAGGGGGGCTGGGTTATACCGCTAGGAAATCGGAGCGCCATGTTCCAAAATCTCTACACAAATGCTTTTACCGACTCTCCCTTTCGCTGCTTCATTGCCAGAAGAGTGGGCATGGTAATCTCTGAGTCATCTTCGAAGAAGCATGTAAGGAATAGCTTCTCTAAGTCACCCCCGTTTTTGATGGAGCCTTCTGGGAGTTTCATAAACTATTCAAAGGCAAGCCCTCTTAGAGTGCCGATGAACAAACGTGCCAAGATGGCATCATTATCTACTACATTCCCCATTTGAGATTTGAGTAGTAGACGTGTTGGTTCGGTAACCCTTTGCCGTCGAAAGCCTGTAGGGTCGGAACTCTGAACTTAGGAGGGTATGGAACAAGGTCCCACTCGGTCGGATATGGCCGGACCACTCTTGCTTCTTGGAGGTCTTTCCGTTTGTAAGGGCTTCCAGATGCTGATCCAATTGATTCATTCTTTTAGAATGAGTATCCCCATTCTCCGGGTTGCCTTCCTCTTTAGATGAGGATTTAGACAACTTGAAATTGGATTGCCCCTTCTTCTCGATATGTACAGAAGATGAGCTTTCTCCTTCTTTTTGTTTGCCTTTAGACTTCTTAGAAGAAGTTTTGTCAGTTGACTTCCTCTTGTCTTCAAGCAATTGTGTAAGCATTTGCTTGAGGGTATCGATAGATTCTTGTTGGGCGTGAATCACATCAAATTATTCCCTCTGGACCTGGGCTTGCTGTTCTAAGCATCCGGTTGTCTCTTCGGGAGTGTTTGTCATGTACACAAAGGCTTCCTTCTCTATAGAAGAGTTCGAGGCTTGTGATTCTGCGATGGCAGAGTGTGATTCCCTTACTTCAATGCCCTGGGCCAGGGCACTGTAGTCAATTGGGGCTACTGCACCAGTCCGAGTGCGAGTATGCGATACACTCCTTCTGGTTCCGTATCAGACTCGTCGGAGCTGACTGCCGGTTATTTTCCTTACTTTTGCTTGCCATGTTTGTAGTGGCTTGAGGGTACTCCACGTCAGAGAAGGTTCCCCTTCTGTGAGAACGACGCCTTTTGGCAGATCGGGAATTTGAGGCTACTCGACTGAATACCGACCGCTTGCTTATATAAGGGCTGCAGCGACATTCAGAGAGTGTTGCTGTGATGAGTCATTCACAGCAACAAGATGGAGTGATCTGATTAGTACTCATTTTCTTTGTCAAGTAATCTCTTAAATCCGTTGGAGGGGACCGAAAAGATTAGCCTCAGGTTTTCGAGGGCTTTTCAGCTCTTGAGAGCCACCCTTGTGTCGTGAATCTGAGACGCAGGGTACAGAAATGCAGAGCTCACATTGTGTAGAACAGGCGTAGCTCTCACGTTTTGGCTTTGAAATGTGGGTCTCGCGCCTCTGCTGAGAAGAAACGCGGACCTCGCGTTGCTAATTATCACGTCTGGCTAGCGACACTTGAGAAACACGGGCCCTCTGAGTCCCGCGTTTGGTTGTAGAGACGTGGGTCTCGTGTCTCTGAGGAGAGGCACGAACCTCGCACTGCTGAACATCGCGTTCGGGAAGTAAAGTCTCAGAAACGCAGCTTGTTGGGCTTCGCGTTTTGGTCTCCATACGCGGACTTCGCGCGTCTGACGTAACTCAAAAGAGATGCGGGCTTGAGCCTCGCATTGTGTATCTGCTGGACAGATAGTTTCCTGCTTCTTGCGCCTGTAGTTGGCGCGCGCGTCACTTCTGTCGACGTTCAGCGTTACGGTTATGCCGTGCAGGTTGTTGGGAACCCCTGGTAACCTGGAGTTGAGGAAGAGGACGGGCATGAGCGGGCTGAACGTCAACCATGCTGACTTCGCGGTTCTCATGGGAGACGTTGATGCAGACCTTGCGTGTGGTACGACCAGCCATGATGTTCCTTGCTTCAGTTGAGTCTGAAGAAACCTCTAAAGGGACTTGAGAGCAAGTCCCCGAGGAGACCTTGCAGTGTGGTACGACCAGCCCCTGGTAACCATGCTGACCACGCCCTAGGGCTCTTAGAGCAAGAAGAGAGAAACTCTTCATACTTTACCTGGTCGAACTCCACGATAAGTGATTCGACCATTTTTCCCATGTAGGTGACGTCACCTTGCACAGCGACTTGCTCATCGGTAGAGAATGTATTCTCCTGTGGAGTCACCATCTCTTGTTGGGTTTAAATTCTTTATTTGATCGTAAAGAAAGTTACAACGAATCAATTATCCGATTACAAGAGAGGGGAGATATTCAAGCTCAAATCTCCCCTTTGTTTAATGTCGGGTTCTTGATGTAACGATGGAAAGTGAATCTTGTTTTCTGTTGACTGGGTGAACATCACGACCTCTTGGGAATCTTCTCCTTGGATGGTGGACGAAGTAACACAGCTCTGTCCAACAAAAATCTCAAAGAGACTTTAGGCAAGAACCAACTTGAGCTCAGCAAGTTGTTTAGAAGAGTTTTTCTCTTTTGTATTTCTCAGCTGGAGATTTTGGTCTTTCTAAGGCTTACAACCAAAGTTCTTCTGATCAAAATTTTTTGACCCCTCTTCAATAGCGAACTGAGCTATTTATAGGGGTCTCAGGGGAGTAAAATGGTTCCCTAAAAAAATACTCCATAATGGGGGTTAACTCCCTCATTATGTGGGCAGTAATTGACCAAGTAATGAGGGCAGTTATAACCGAGATGCAGAGCTTCTCTGTAGTCAGAACATGGGCTTCGAACCTCGTGTTTTAGATGCTGACTTTGAGCCTTGCTGGATGCGAGTTTTCGAACTCTCTAGACGCGGACTTCAAGCTCTGCGTCTTGAGATTGCAGTGATGACTAGTCGCAAGCTTCAGGCTCTATGACTTGAGACTGCAGTGATGTTGAGATGAAGGCTTCATCCCTCGCGTCTTGATACTGTACTGATGTTAAGGACACGGCTTCGAGTCGCGTCTTAGTTATTACAGAGCAGCTGGGAGGCGGGTTTCAACCCTCCGTCTTAGTACTGTACTGATATTGAGGCATGGGCTCCATGCTCTGTGCCTTGGCATTTATACGAGTGGCTATAATTAGCCT
>JAVJIF010010524.1:0-103893 GCA_038442645.1 Agave tequilana | reverse complement strand
CGCAGTGAGTCGAAAGTCTCTTGGTCAGAATGATGAGCCTCTCTCTGTTTGTGACCGATGAGAGAGAGAGAGAGAGAGAGTTCATAATTTATATGACTGCTGAGAGAGAGAAGTCATAATTCATGGGTTTCTTCTTGGATTCAAACAGGCAACGGCTGTGAAGGGGGAAAGCTGTGTCGGAGACTGACTCCTCGGCCCCTTCACAAATGGCACTCAAAATGTCTTCTCCGTGCGCTCACTCGTGCATTAGGTATCTGATCTGACACGCCAAAGTCTGAATCCAATTAACCTATTTACGCGTAATTACTAGTAAACTCCGTCAGTGCACCGTTCACTGCCTGTCCCAAGTCAGGATAAAGGAGGAGGGTTGTGGTAGGCCTGTGACAGCCAACGTAAATTATTGTCACATACTATGAACATGAACCAAGAACTAAATTTTGCTGGGCGTTCTGTAATACCCCGTTTCCGTAATACGTACTAAGTTGCGTATTCTGAATTTCGATCGTATTTTTCGATTTACTTCCCGTATTTGACCGATTTCAATTTCAAATATCATTTTCTAATATATTAGATTTTATATGAATTTTTGGAATTTTCTTGAATTAAAATGAATTTCTTCAAAACCGGTGTCGACCATGTCGCTGATCGATTCCCGAATTTTTATCTTACAAACAGTTAGGAATTTCTAGAAAGTCCTTTAGGCATTATCTCTTAGAATCGTATTTTCTATCTACATTCTTTTTCTTAGAATTTTATGAATTTATGAAAATTCCAACGGAGTCGGTAGTTTACTGATTCCGGGATTTTTAGTTTTAAAATTATAAAGTATTTCTTAAAAGGATTTCACTATTAGTTTTCATATATTATTATTGATTTTTGGTAAAATTTACGAGTCGTTCCGAGATACTTGAATTTCGGACGATTTCGGTATTTTCCGAAATGTTTTCCGCATTCTCGGTTTAAACCCGGGAATCAGTGTTTTCAATATTTTTATTTTTCAAAATTAAGAAAATATCTTTTCTTTTACAAATTCTTTTTCTTTTTCCTTTTTCTTTCCTTCTTTCCTTCCACCAAATTCCCAAAATATCTTCTCCTAAAAATATCTATTTTTCCAAAATATCCAACACTCCACACCCTTCCCCATTAATGCCTCTCTTTTCTCTCTCTTCCATGGCCGGCCATGATAGGCCAAGGGAGACAACCCCATCCTCCCCTATTTGCACAAAACCCCTCTCCAATTCTTTATTTGCATCTCCTTTACAAGAATCAAATCCTATATAAACTTTCCTTTACAATTCTTTTCTCTTTTTTCACTTCTCCATCTCAATCCCTAACTCCCAACCACCTCAAAGCCTTCACCATCTTCTTCTCAAGCTACCACAACTCTTGGATTTGGATCGCATCTCACTTCGTCGGAGGTATCGCCAAAGACCTAATTGGTGACATCGTCGACAAACGATCCTTCAAGACTCGTAGAACTTTCACATAACCGTGCGAAGTGAGTATATTTACTCACCAAGACTAGACAACTTCCTTGTTTACTTGTGTTGATCATTCGTGTACACTTGTGCCATAAAAATCGTATTTTTAGCCCATCAAACAACTATCAGAAATTCTGTTCTGTTTTCTATTTTTCCCAGGATTAGTCGACTTAACCTAGAAACTAGTCGACTAACCCTTTTGTTCTGAAACGTAACTTTTTCTGATTTCACAGTTTTAGTCGACTAAGCCATTTTACCAGTCGACTAGACCCCCCTAGTCGACTACATTTTGATCCCTAGTCGACTAATTTTCCTTGAACCAAAAACACCAACTCTCGGCTCTAGTCGATTTATCCCAATTATTAGTCGACTTGAGACCTCTAGTCGACTACACATAGTACCTTAGTCGACTAACATGTCCCTGAAATAAATCCCAATTTTCTATATCACAGATTTAGTCGACTTGCGCATCCGTTAGTCGACTTATAGTTCACCACTAGTCGACTACCCTTCCAACCCTAGTCGACTAACTATTCTTGAAACAGAATTCCAACTCTCTGGAAACCATTATTAGTCGACTCCTGCAGACTAGTAGTCGACTTAAGACCTCTATTAGTCGACTAACCCTTGCACCTAGTCGACTAATTCTGACTATTTAACTTAGTTGTTTCCTTTTCTGATTTTGGACTTTAACCTCTATACACATGTGATACATTGTTCATGTTTACGCTACATTACTGATATTACATGACATGTTACTTGATGAATCTTATCTCATATTACTTCATGACTTGTTATTATATATTTCCGTTTCATGACTTGTTAATAAATGGATATCCCCACTTATCATGCCATCACTTGAACCAAGCATGATATACTTGACTTTTGTATAAAATGGACCAACTTCTATTGGGTCGGGGGAAAACATGCGGATATCGATATGTGTTCGTGTTTACAGTGGCTTTTAGGAGTGTTGTGCAACCCATGTTCCGGTCTGACCTGTGGGCCTCCAGGGGACCGAGGGGAGTGCTTGCTCCCTGTATTACTGGTACCATCTTGATAAGGGCATACATAAGTCCCTCCTGAATAGCCTAGCGGCTGGCTTCCGTCACCAAGCAACGGAACAATCCTGGACCGTTATCCCGGGCATGTACGGGGTCCACTGTAAACATAGTTCGTCGATACAACCGCTGATTTCCAATAACAACCTTGTATTACTAGGATATGGATCTATGTGCACTGGGACGCTGGACCACATAGCTAGATATCCGAGTAAAACCAGTAATAATAAGAAAACGTTAATTGTAGATCTATTGTACGACTTTATCTATTCATGCTTTTCATATCTGTTAGTTGATATACCTTATATAGTCCCATCTTACTGGTACTCGTCCCTTAGCCACTTGGCTGTAGCTATCTATTGGTTATATGTCTTGATCCTTTGGATTTGCATATTCAGATTCTGAGGCTTGGAACGAAGTGGAGCCATCCACAGAGGACCAGGCTTATTTCAGTGAGCAGGCTGATCAGATCTAGTTCCCTCGTGCCAGACTCTCCCTCTTGGCTCACGAGTCTCCATCTCTTACGTGAGCATCTTGTGTATATGTTTGTATATTGTCCTTTTGGACTTGGATATGATAAATAACACTTGTAAAGTGTATTACTTTATCATAATTTGTATAACTTTGTACTTGTATCTTGTAAGTTGGCCTATGAATACACACACTTTGTGTTGTACTCTGTTTCCTTATTGTACTTTTATGCTTAGCGTATATACGTGGGGGCTTCTTCTGACCTACGTAGATACGTCGCAGTGACGTCCCCGTATCCGTGAAATCGGGGCGTTACAGGTTGGTATCAGAGCCCAGGCTCTCACACCTAAAGTACAATCAGTAGCAAATTACTGTAATTTGCTAATGCCAACTACAATGTACAAAGTTATTAGTCCTTCTTGATTCCGTCCTTGATTCATTCCTTCGTATCCTAAACTCCTTTCCATTGTTTCCAATTCCAGTTATCATTCGGAATGGAGAGACGATCGGGTCGTAACAATATCGGGCAAGTCCCGAATGGACCCGTAGGAGGAGAGAATGCTGACATCCTTAAGGTTATTCAGACCATGCTGGGAAACCAGCAACAGCAGATGGAAAATCAGCAACAGCAGACCGAGCTCCTTAGGCAGGAGTTGGCAGCCCCGAAGGAGCAGAGGCCGGGGAACGTGTCCGACTTCCGACGGCTGCAACCGGCCATCTTCACGGGAGGCGAGAAACCATTGGAGGCTGAGCAATGGTTGACGGACACTACAGACCTACTGAATGCAGCCCGTGTTCCGAAGGAGAACCAAGTTGAAGTAGCTAAGATTCAGTTAAAGGATGTTGCGAGAACTTGGTGGCTCGCAGAGGAGGCTAGACTGGAGAAGCCCGTTACTTGGGACGCCTTCTCCAAGAGTTTTTACAGCCGCTTCTTCCCTGCTACGGCACAGAAAGATATGGAGGAACAATTCATCAGGCTCCAGCAGTGGAACAAGTCCGTGGACGAGTATGCCGCGGAGTTTCTTCGACTGAGCCGCTTCGCGCCGTATATGGTGACGGACGAGGAGAAGCGAGCGAGCAGGTTTCAGCAGGGTCTACAGATGAAGATTCAGATGTACCTGATGCCCCAGCAGCTGAAGACCTATGCAGAGGTTCTCACCATCGCTCGGGAGGTAGAGCGTGGGTTTGAGAAGGAGCAAGGGGATCAGATGAGACAGCAGGTCATGAAGCGGCCATTTGTACCATGGGAAGAGGGGGCCCGTTCAGAGCAGCGAAGATCCAGATGAGGCAACCTTTCAGGCCAGCACCTTATCAGTCAGCCCAACCACTGGTATTCTGTAGTCATTGTCAGAAGCCCGGGCACACTCGACAGACTTGCCGGAGGGCAAATGGACTGTGCTTGGTGTGTGGAGCCAGAGATCACTCCATAGAGGCATGTCCACACAGGAGATTGGGGATGGCTAACCAAACCTTGCCAGCACTTCCAGGACCGAGTGGACAGCGGGCAGTACCAGGGCATCTTGAGCAGAGGAACCAGGGGCCAGTGATGAGGAGAGCTCTTCCCCTTCCTCCACAGCATGTCATTCGCCCAGTCCAGAGAGGAGGCAGGACTGCAGCAGGGCGTGGCAGAGGTCAGGCTTATACCCTGACAGCAGAGGAGGCTGAGGCTTCAGAGGAGGTGATTACAGGTAACATCAGAGTACATTCACATCCTGTTCTCGCTCTCTTCGATTCAGGTGCTTCTCACTGTTATATCTCAGATAAATTTGTGGCTTTACATTCTATACCTGTTAGATCATTAGACCACAAATGGGAGATAAGTACAGGGAATGGGGTAGTTATATCTTCCCGAGTTTGTACTGATTGTCCAGTAGAATTATGTGATAAGACCTTGGCCATAGATATGCTCGTACTAGACACCAAAGGGTACGACGTAATCTTAGGCATGACCTGGCTCAGTCAGTACTATGCAGTAATTGACTGTAGGGAGAGGAAGATCAATTTTAGAATCCCACTTCAACCGGAGTTCCAGTTCAGTGGAGAAGTGAAGAACACCAAAGGAAAGACCCAGATGACTACTTCGGAGGTTCAGAAACAGAAGGTACCGGTGTGGGATGAATTCCCAGAGGTGTTCGCTGAGATATCAGGACTACCACCGGAAAGGATGATTGAGTTCTCCATTGACACAGTTCCAGGAGCAGCTCCTATATCCAAGGCTCCGTACAGGATGGCACCGACGGAGTTAGAGATTCTGAAGAAGCAGCTGCAGGAATACTCAGACAAGGGATTGATTCGACCGAGTACTTCACCGTGGGGAGCTCCAGTACTATTGGCGAACAAGAAGGATGGTGGTAAGAGACTTTGTATTGATTATAGGGAATTGAACAAAGTCACCATCAAGAACAAGTATCCCCTCCCCAGGATTGATGATCTATTTGATCAGCTTCATGGAGCCCGTGTATTCTCCAAATTGGATTTACAGTCGGGTTACCACCAGCTGAGGGTGAAGAAGGAGGACATACCGAAGACGGCATTCAGGACCCGATATGGCCACTATGAGTTTCTAGTTATGCCTTTCGGAGTCACCAATGCCCCTGCAGTGTTTATGGACTTGATGAACCGAGTGTTCTCGCCCTTCTTGGATCAGTTTGTTGTTGTTTTCATAGACGACATCTTGATCTATTCAAAGAACAACAGGGAGCATGCAGAACACTTGAGGATTGTGTTGCAGACTCTCCGGCAGGAGCAGCTTCATGCCAAGAGAAGCAAGTGTGAGTTCTGGTTGGACAGCATAGCATTCCTTGGACATATGGTGTCAGCAGAAGGTATCTCAGTTGATCCGAGCAAAGTCCAGGCAGTAAAGGATTGGCCAGTTCCGAGGACGGTGACTGAGATAAAGAGTTTTCTTGGACTAGCCGGCTATTACAGACGCTTTGTTCAGGATTTCTCTAGAATTGCAGCTCCGTTGACCAGGCTCACCAGAAAGGGGGAGAGGTACATTTGGACAGAGGAATGTGATGCAGCATTTGAGCAGTTGAAGCAGAGGCTTATTTCAGCTCCAATCTTGAGGACTCCCTCAGGGAGAGGAGGGATGGTCATCTTTAGTGATGCTTCAGGTAAAGGCCTGGGATGCGTACTTATGCAACATGATCATGTTATAGCATATGCATCTAGGCAACTGAAGACTCATGAGCGGAACTACCCAACTCATGATTTAGAGCTAGCAGCAGTGATCTTTGCCTTGAAGATTTGGAGGCACTATCTTCTGGGAGATAAGGTGTTGATTTATACAGATCATAAGAGCCTCAAGTATATCTTCTCGGAGAAGGAGTTGAACATGAGGCAGAGGCGGTGGCTGGAGCTTATGGCAGACTATGATATTGACTTGCAATATCATCCAGGCAAGGTCAATACAGTTCCTGATGCACTGAGTAGGATGCCAGAGAACAGAGTGCTTGTCCAACTTACTCAGCAGAAGAAGTTGATTCAGGATTTTATCAGATTGGACTTGATGGTGGTTCGAGGAGCTGAGAAGGCAGGGCAGCTCATGGCTTTACAGATCCAGTCATCATTGATTGATGAGATCAAGGAAGCTCAGAAGGGGGACCCCAGATTACAGACATTCCGAGCTCAGGTAGAGGCTGGATTGAGGACCGATATCTGTATTCGTCCAGATGGAGCCTTGTACTTTGGTAGCAGGCTTTGTGTTCCCCAGGGAGAAGTTAGACAGAAGATTTTAGTAGAAGCACACAGTTCAGCATATTCTATACATCCAGGGGAAACAAGATGTACCAGGACTTGAAGAAGCAATTTTGGTGGAATGCCATGAAGAGAGAGATAGCTCAGTTTGTAGCTAAGTGCTTAGTGTGCCAGCAGATAAAGATTGAGCATCAGAGATCAGCTGGACTTCTTCATCCTTTGCCAATACCTGAATGGAAGTGGGAGCACATCACTATGGACTTTGTCACGGCATTACCTCGTAGTCCCAAAGGTAATAATGCTGTGTGGGTTATCATTGATCGTCTTACCAAGTCAGCTCATTTCATACCATTCAGGGTGGGACAATCAACAGAGGTTCTGGCAGATAAGTATGTGAAGGAGATAGTTCGTCTGCATGGAGTTCCAGTCAGTATTGTTTCAGATAGAGATACGAGATTCAGATCTCATTTCTGGGAAAGTCTCCAAGAAAGTCTGGGAACTCGTCTGAAGTTCAGTTCAGCATATCATCCTCAGACAGACGGACAATCTGAGAGGACTATCCAGATCCTTGAAGATATGCTTAGAGCCTGCATGATTGAGTTCAGGGGTTCATGGGAAGACCATCTTCACTTGGCTGAGTTTTCTTATAACAACAGCTATCAGGCCAGTATTAAGATGGCACCTTTTGAGGCTTTATATGGAAGGAAGTGCAGGTCACCGATTTGCTGGGATGAAGTCGGTGAGAGGAGACTATTGGGGCCCGAGATCCTGATTCAGACCACAGAGAAAGTCAGGATTATCAGGGATCATCTCAGGGCAGCTCAGAGCAGACAGAAGAGTTGGGCAGACACACGGAGGAGGCCTTTGGAATTCCAGGTTGGAGATCATGTATTCTTGAGGATATCACCTACCAAGGGAGTAATCCGGTTCGGCACTCGTGGGAAACTAAGTCCGAGATATATCGGCCCATTCGAGATATTGGATCGAGTGGGAGATGTGTCTTATCGATTGGCGTTGCCGCCATCGTTGGACGGAGTTCATAATGTTTTCCACGTGTCTCAGTTGAGGAGGTATGTAAAGGATGATAGCCATATTTTGGATCACTCCGAGCTGGAACTGCAACCGGACTTATCATATCAGGAGCAGCCGATGGCCATATTGGATAGAAGTGTGAAGACACTGAAGAACAAAGCCATACCTTTAGTGTTGGTGTCTTGGAACCGCCATGCACCAGGAGAGGCCACATGGGAACGAGAGGACGTCATCCGAGAGCGTTATCCTCAACTCTTCTCATCTTGATTGGTAAGACTCTTTCCTTTTACTCTTTTCTTTTGTTATCTTTCTTCCTAGCCTTATCTATCTGTTACCATTCCTGTTACCCTTCACCTTATGAAATTTCGAGGACGAAATTTTTGTAAGGTGGGTAGATTGTAATACCCCGTTTCCGTAATACGTACTAAGTTGCGTATTCTGAATTTCGATCGTATTTTTCGATTTACTTCCCGTATTTGACCGATTTCAATTTCAAATATCATTTTCTAATATATTAGATTTTATATGAATTTTTGAAATTTTCTTGAATTAAAATGAATTTCTTCAAAACCGGTGTCGACCAGTGTCGCTGATCGATTCCCGAATTTTTATCTTACAAACAGTTAGGAATTTCTAGAAAGTCCTTTAGGCATTATCTCTTAGAATCGTATTTTCTATCTACATTCTTTTTCTTAGAATTTTATGAATTTATGAAAATTCCAACGGAGTCGGTAGTTTACTGATTCCGGGATTTTTAGTTTTAAAATTATAAAGTATTTCTTAAAAAGGATTTCACTATTAGTTTTCATATATTATTATTGATTTTTGGTAAAATTTACGAGTCGTTCCGAGATACTTGAATTTCGGACGATTTCGGTATTTTCCGAAATGTTTTCCGCATTCTCGGTTTAAACCCGGGAATCAGTGTTTTCAATATTTTTATTTTTCAAAATTAAGAAAATATCTTTTCTTTTACAAATTCTTTTTCTTTTTCCTTTTTCTTTCCTTCTTTCCTTCCACCAAATTCCAAAATATCTTCTCCTAAAAATATCTATTTTTCCAAATATCCAACACTCCACACCCTTCCCATTAATGCCTCTCTTTTCTCTCTCTTCCATGGCCGGCCATGATAGGCCAAGGGAGACAACCCCATCCTCCCCTATTTGCACAAAACCCCTCTCCAATTCTTTATTTGCATCTCCTTTACAAGAATCAAATCCTATATAAACTTTCCTTTACAATTCTTTTCTCTTTTTTCACTTCTCCATCTCAATCCCTAACTCCCAACCACCTCAAAGCCTTCACCATCTTCTTCTCAAGCTACCACAACTCTTGAATTTGGATCGCATCTCACTTCGTCGGAGGTATCGCCAAAGACCTAATTGGTGACATCGTCGACAAACGATCCTTCAAGACTCGTAGAACTTTCACATAACCGTGCGAAGTGAGTATATTTACTCACCAAGACTAGACAACTTCCTTGTTTACTTGTGTTGATCATTCGTGTACACTTGTGCCATAAAAATCGTATTTTTAGCCCATCAAACAACTATCAGAAATTCTGTTCTGTTTTCTATTTTTCCCAGGATTAGTCGACTTAACCTAGAAACTAGTCGACTAACCCTTTTGTTCTGAAACGTAACTTTTTCTGATTTCACAGTTTTAGTCGACTAAGCCATTTTACCAGTCGACTAGACCCCCCTAGTCGACTACATTTTGATCCCTAGTCGACTAATTTTCCTTGAACCAAAAACACCAACTCTCGGCTCTAGTCGATTTATCCCAATTATTAGTCGACTTGAGACCTCTAGTCGACTACACATAGTACCTTAGTCGACTAACATGTCCCTGAAATAAATCCCAATTTTCTATATCACAGATTTAGTCGACTTGCGCATCCGTTAGTCGACTTATAGTTCACCACTAGTCGACTACCCTTCCAACCCTAGTCGACTAACTATTCTTGAAACAGAATTCCAACTCTCTGGAAACCATTATTAGTCGACTCCTGCAGACTAGTAGTCGACTTAAGACCTCTATTAGTCGACTAACCCTTGCACCTAGTCGACTAATTCTGACTATTTAACTTAGTTGTTTCCTTTTCTGATTTTGGACTTTAACCTCTATACACATGTGATACATTGTTCATGTTTACGCTACATTACTGATATTACATGACATGTTACTTGATGAATCTTATCTCATATTACTTCATGACTTGTTATTATATATTTCCGTTTCATGACTTGTTAATAAATGGATATCCCCACTTATCATGCCATCACTTGAACCAAGCATGATATACTTGACTTTTGTATAAAATGGACCAACTTCTATTGGGTCGGGGGAAAACATGCGGATATCGATATGTGTTCGTGTTTACAGTGGCTTTTAGGAGTGTTGTGCAACCCATGTTCCGGTCTGACCTGTGAGCCTCCAGGGGACCGAGGGGAGTGCTTGCTCCCTGTATTACTGGTACCATCTTGATAAGGGCATACATAAGTCCCTCCTGAATAGCCTAGCGGCTGGCTTCCGTCACCAAGCAACGGAACAATCCTGGACCGTTATCCCGGGCATGTACGGGGTCCACTGTAAACATAGTTCGTCGATACAACCGCTGATTTCCAATAACAACCTTGTATTACTAGGATATGGATCTATGTGCACTGGGACGCTGGACCACATAGCTAGATATCCGAGTAAAACCAGTAATAATAAGAAAACGTTAATTGTAGATCTATTGTACGACTTTATCTATTCATGCTTTTCATATCTGTTAGTTGATATACCTTATATAGTCCCATCTTACTGGTACTCGTCCCTTAGCCACTTGGCTGTAGCTATCTATTGGTTATATGTCTTGATCCTTTGGATTTGCATATTCAGATTCTGAGGCTTGGAACGAAGTGGAGCCATCCACAGAGGACCAGGCTTATTTCAGTGAGCAGGCTGATCAGATCTAGTTCCCTCGTGCCAGACTCTCCCTCTTGGCTCACGAGTCTCCATCTCTTACGTGAGCATCTTGTGTATATGTTTGTATATTGTCCTTTTGGACTTGGATATGATAAATAACACTTGTAAAGTGTATTACTTTATCATAATTTGTATAACTTTGTACTTGTATCTTGTAAGTTGGCCTATGAATACACCACGCTTTGTGTTGTACTCTGTTTCCTTATTGTACTTTTATGCTTAGCGTATATACGTGGGGGCTTCTTCTGACCTACGTAGATACGTCGCAGTGACGTCCCCGTATCCGTGAAATCGGGGCGTTACACGTTCCCTACTGAGTGACGCGCTGCATCGGAGCCCAGGTGTAGTGAAAATGGGTAAGGGTTGCTAGGTCGTCGTCCAGAAACGACGCGCCACATCGGCGCCCGGATGTGGTGTCAAATGAGTAAGCGTTCCCACACTTTTATGAGCGGGTGAGGGTAAAAAAGTTAGCTCATGAATATAGGATTAGGTTAGCATCATGGAACATAGGTTCTCTTACAGGAAGATTAGCAGAGTTAGTTGATGCTATGATTAGACGGAATGTAAGTATTTTGTGTGTGCAGAAAACTAAGTGGGTCGGTGAAAAAGTTAGAATTATAAAGTCTTGGGGTTATAAATTTTAGTATACTGGTAGAGATACAAGTCATAATAGGGTGGGTGTGATAATAGATAAACAATTGCTTGAGGATGAAGTGGAGGTTAGGAGAAAGGGTGATAGGATTTTACTAGTTAAACTTATTTTAGGTAGGGAGATTTTTAATATTATTAGTGTCTATGCACCGTAAATAGGACTTGATGAGTCAAGTAAACGTCAATTTTTGGAGGATTTAGATGAGATTGTGTAAGGCATACCCATTAGAGAAAAGATTTTCATAGCCGGTGACCTCAATGGGCATGTATGAACTAGTCGTTATGGGTTTGATAGTGTACATGGAGAATTTAATTTTGGGGAAAGAAATGAACCAGATAACTCGATTTTAGATTTTGCTTTGTCATATGATTTGATCTTAGCAAATACTTGGTTTAGGAAGAGAGTCTCACTTGATCACTTTTAGAAGTGGATCAAGTGCGAGCCAAATAGATTTCTTTTTAATTAGAAAAGTAGATAGAGGTTGTTGTATGGATTGTAAGGTAGTACCGGTGAGAGTGTAATAACCCAACATAAACTCTTAATTTTAGATGTCCGAATTAGAAGGAGATTTAGAAAGATTAAATGTAAGTTAGATCCTAAGATTAAGTGGTAGAGACTAAAAGAAGATAACCAAGGAGTTTTTGTAAATCGAGTAGTACATGAAGCAGATTGAAAAGCCAAGATAATCCCAATACAACATGGAATAAAATTGCTAGCTGTAACGCCCCGATCCGGCGGGTACGAAGACGTTACTGCGACGTATATACGCAGGTCAGAAATACCCTCACGTATATACGCTAAGCATCAGTACAGGCAAGAATCAGAGTACGGAAGCAAGTGGTGCATTATACATTCCAACATATGAGTACAATTACAAAGTTATCACCAGAGGTGATCCGATATTACAATAATATTACATCACCAGAATGGCACAATTGCGAGAATACAAGGGATGTACATGTAGGAACAGTAAAAAGGGCACTCACGGTTTACAAAAGGAAAACTCGAGAGGCACACAGGGGGCCTGGAAGGATAGAGCTCTGAACGGTCAGCTGGAGATCCACGCTACCGCTGCGCCACTCTGATCAGCAACTGGGAGAATCCACACGCTCCAAGCTCCATGACCTGGACATGAGGATCCAGGGGAGTCAGATGAAACTCCCCAGGCGAGTGGTGAAGCAAAAGCCAAGTGGCGAGCAAGGGTAAGTATATGTAAAGCGATAAAACCAAATAAAGCCGAGGACGAGCAAATCTGATTGTATGGTTTCAGATCACGGCTTCATAAGACTAGTACGTCGAAGGAATAATCCAAACAAGGAAACCCTCATCTATATACCTTTGTCTCATGTCACCATAATCCAAGCACATACAACCCGACTGTACTCAGGGCATGATAAGAAAATGAACAGGAGGCAGATGGATACAAGGGATAAAGTAGAGCATGAGCAGTTAATACGATAATACTCATAAAGCCGAAAATCCGAAGTAAAATCCCGGACAAGCAAATATGGTAAGGCATATCACAGATTCATAGCCGTTTAAGTCGCAGGCTTCAGTATGCGTCCCATTCCACATACCTCTACTTACAACTTAAAGAGCCGGTTATTATCTTGACACTTTATTATTACTCGTCTTACCCTGATATCTAGCTATGTGAACTAGCGTCCCAGCACACATAGATCCATATCCGAGTAAAGCAAGATTGTTATTGGAAACCAGCGGGGGTATCAACGAACTATGTTTACAGTGGGTCCCGTACATACCCGGGACCACGGCCCAGGATTGTTCCGTTGCTTGGTGGACGGAACCAGCCGCAAGGTTAACAGGAGGGACTTATGTATGCCCTTATCATGATGGTACCAGGAAGGAGGGAGCCAGCACTCCCCTCGGTCGCCTGGAGGCCCACAAGTCAGACCGGAAGTTTTAGTTGCACAACATGCCTAATACCACTGTAAATACGAACACATATTGATAGCCGCAAGTTTCCCCCGACCCGATGCAAGTTGTTCCTTTTATGAATTATTAGATGATTATCAGATTCCGGGAATGAGCAAGAGCAAGTCAGGAATATCAGGAGTACTGGTTCGTACTATAAGGTATCACATGAGTAACAGGAGTACAGTTTGTACTATCAAGATGTCAGGTCATCATTCCCGTTATCGTGATAATCATGAGAGTCAAGTATATCATGCTGGGTGTCAAGTGATAGCATGACAAGAGGATGATATTAGACAGGTGACCAATCATGTCAAGAGATTGATATTAGTCCGGTGGCAAGTCATGTCATAACAAGAGGTCTTGCCAAGTGGTAGCATGTCCGATGTTAGATGATAACAAATCAGTTGTCAGGTGATATACATGTGTTAAATAGTAACATGTAAATGACAGATATAAAATAATGGCATGCAGTAAAACAGTAGCTGAGCACATCCAAGCGGAGCTGAGCGAGCTGGAAATACAGACAGCAAACAGGATTTAACACTGGAGCGTCTGGCAAGGTTACTGGGACAACTTGGCCTAAAGTGCGAGTAGAAAATCCGGCAGCATCTCGCCTAGACGAATCAAGTGGTAAAGCGCTGAACGCTGATCATGACAACCAGGCGGGGCCGAAGACCTGACGGTCCCAATCACTTCCCTTTCGAGATAGTGAGTGACCGGAGGCTGCACTGGGAAACCTGACGGTCCCAATCACCTCTCTTTCGAGATAGTGAGTGACCGGAGGCTGAAGAACGGAGAGACCTGCCGGCCCCAATCACTTCCCTTTCGAGATAGTGAGTGACCGGAGGCTGAAGAACGGAGAGACCTGCCGGCCCCAATCACTTCCCTTTCGAGATAGTGAGTGACCGGAGGTTAAAGACTGAGAGACCTGCAATGTTAGTACCACATGAACAATAAATAAACTACCATAATACAAGCATTCGTCACAGAGCAATACATGTCCAGACATTGGCACTCGGCCATACACAAATACAGAGACTCAGCCCAATACATGATACAATGAAAACATGGAGTAAAACACATGTCGACCCGACGAAGCGGGGAAACCCAAATGGAGGCGAGAGCGAGAACACTCGCCTAAATCTTCAAAAAAGCTGGAAACTCCGAAATCCCAGGAACTCGCACACGCGCCATAAAATAATATATAATTATGAAGAGAGAGAAAGTGAAGAGGAGAGAGAGAGAGAGTTAGAGAGAGGAAGAGAGAGAAACCTAGAGAGAGAAGTATAAGGGAAGAGAGTGTGCACAGGGAGACGCGGGTTTATGAGAGTGAGACGTGGGGGTCGCAGACGCGGGAGTCGCGTCGCGGGAATAGCAGACGCGGCAATCCCAGACGCGGGAGTCGCATCGCGAGATTAGCAAACGCAGGAATCACAAACGCGGGAGTCGCGTTGCGTAGGAGACACAAACGCGGGGTTCGAGGCCCGCGTTTAAATCAGGACGCGAGGAGAACGCAGACGCGGTCGTTGGTCCGCGTCGCGTTAGAACGGGGAGAACACAGACGCGGGTATTAGCCTCGCGTCGTGACGATACAGTAACGCGAAGGCCGCGTTAAAAAGAGGTCGTCCGCACGCGGGGGTGAGATCCGCGTCGGCAAATCACAGAGAGAGACAGGAAGTTAAGGGAGAGAGAGAGAGTAGAGAGAGAATCTTGAGAGAGAGAGAGAGGACAGGAGAGAGAGAGATCCAAGGGAGAGAGAGAGAGACTCAGGAGAGAGAGTGAGAGAGTCCAAGAGAGAGAGAGAGAGATCCAGGGGAGGGAGAGAACAGGGGCTGCTCACGCAGCCCCTTTCCACACGAGGAGGGCCCACGGGGCCGTGGGCCCTGGAAGACCTGGCCGCCGGCCACCGGCGGAGGAAGAGGGGGCCGCTGCCCCCTCAACAGAGAAGGGAGGGGGGCTGTTGCCCCCCTCCAGCAGAGAGAAGAGAGAGGGGGCTGTTGCCCCCTCCTCAGGCCGCGCACAGGGGGCCCCTGGTGGCCCCCTGGTCGCCCGCGACCGCCGGCAGGCCGCCGGCGGCGCCGAAGTCCGGGGTGGCTCCGGCCACCCCAAAGAGAAGAGGGAAGAGGGGGAGGTATGGTTTTGTGGTGGTGGTGGAATTGATAATCTTGGTGGAGTTTTGAGGTGGTGGAGGAGGAATTGGAGGAGATGGGAGGAGGAGGAGGAGTTGGGTGTTGTAGGGATGGAGTTTTGGTGGAGAAGAAGGTGATGGTGGAGGTTAATTTGAAGAAGAAGAAGATGAGGAAGAAAAGGTGAATTTTGGAGAGGCTTTGAGGAGGGAGGAAGTGGAGGTGATGGTTGATGGAGATGGAGGAGAGGGGCCTCGCCGGAGTTGGGGGTCCTCGCCGGCGTCGAGGTGGCCGGAGCGCCGGCGGTGGTGGTTGGGCGTCGGCCCTCTCCAGGAGAAGAAGGAGGGGAAAAGAAATGGGGAGAGAAAAAGAAAGGAAAGAAAAGAAAAGAAAAAGAGAAAGAAAAGAAAAAAGAAAAAGGGGTGATGATGGAGGGATGTGATTGATGGGAAGGGGGAGGTGAGGTCACCCATGTGGAGGGATGGGCTGAAGTCAGCGGAGAAAGGAAGAGAAAAGAAGAAAGAAAAATAAAGGATTCGACAAAATAATAATATTATAATATGGTCGCGAAAAATCGACTGTTCCAGAAAAATCCCCAAAAATACCCAGAGGTAGAAAACGTCATCCCGAGGAATAATATGAAATCGATTTTCAGAAATAAAATCCCATTTTCAAATTAAAAATCCGGAAGTCAACTGCCGATACCGGTCCACACCGGGTCGGCCGGATTTTGATAAATTCTGAAAAATCTCAAAAAATGTATTAAAGAATAAAATATGATTTTAAGAAGTAAAGTGAAAGCGGAATTCAGAAATTTAACTCCGATTGTAAACTAAAAATACTGGAATCAACCAGCGATACTGGCCGATACCGAATCTGGTGGAATTTTCATAATTCATAAAATCCTTAGAAAAGGCATTTAGATGGGAAATGTGATTTTAAGAAATAATGTCTAAAGACACTTTTAGTAATTCCAATTAGTTTGTAAATTAAAAATCCGGGAATCGGTCAGCGGCACTGGTCGACACCGGTTTTGAAGATTTACAACTAAATTCAGGAAAATTTCAGAAAATCCTAGAAAATCTAAAATATTAGAAAATGATATTTAAAATAGAAACCGGTCAAATCGGAATACCAGAATGTCCAAATCAAGCAATTCACTAGGATCGGGCCCTCGGTTCAGATTAGGGCTGACTCCGAGTCCACGAATCCAAATCCAAGACAAAACGTTCATATAAAGAATTCACAATACAAAACAAATACAGGAAGTAAATCGAAAAAATACGATCGAAAAATCTGAATACGCAACTAAGTACGTATTCTGGGAGCGGGGTGTTACACTAGCTGCATTAAAAGAGTAGCTAAAGATGTACTTGGCGAGTCACGGGATGATGCTCCACCATGTAAGGACACATCATGGTGAAATGAAGAGGTAAAAGCTGCCATTAAGATCAAACGAGACTCTTATAGAGATTTGAAGAAAAATTATGATGGAGTGAGTTTTGAGAGGTATAAGCTAGCCAAGAAGAAGGCTAAGAAAGCTATTCAGAATGTAAGAGTTAAAATGTACAAAAAAACGTATGAGAAGTTGGACACCAAAGAGGTTGAAAAGGATATATATAGAATTGCTTGAATAAGGGATAGAAAGACTAGAGACTTATGTACTGTGAGATGTGTCAAAGATGAGGATCAGAATGTTATAGTTCGAGATGAAGAAATCAAAGAAAGATGGAGAGAGTATTTTGATAAATTATTCAATGGTAGTTCTACTCAAGATTTGGATGACCTTACCATTCACTGTCAGGATATGAACCATAATTATATCGCAGAATTAGCGAATCAGAAGTTAAAGAGGCCTTGAAGAGGATAAAGTCAAGGAAAGCAGTTGGCCTGGATGGAACTCCTATTGAGGTATGGAGTGCTTAGGAGAGGTGGGTGTGAGATGGCTGACAAACCTCTTTAACAAGATTTGACTAATTAAAAAGATGCTAAATGAGTGGAGGAAGAGTACCTTAGTACCTCTTTATAAGAACAAGGGTAATATCCAGAGTTGTTCAAACTATCGTGGAATAAAACTCATGTGTCACACCATGAAGCTTTAGGAAAGGGTAATTGAACACAGGTTAAGGCAGAATGTTACAATATTAGAGAACCAGTTTGGGTTCATGCTGGGGCGATTGACGACAGAGGCTATTCATTTGCTTCGTCAACTTATAGAGCAATTTCGAGAGAGGAAGAGAAATTTGCATATGGTCTTTATTGATTTAGAAAAAGCTTATGATAAGGTGTCAGAGAGGTATTATGGTGGACATTGATGAAAATGGGAGTCCCCATCAAATATATTGACATAATCAAGGATATGTACGATGGAGTAGTGACAAATGTCAGAACTTGTGGAGGCATGACAAGTGATTTTTTTATCACAATTGGATTGCATCAAGGATCTGTATTGAGCCCATTCTTATTTGCCATAGTGATGGATGAGCTTACTAGAGCTATTCAGGATGAGATACCGTGGTGTATGCAATTTGCTGATGATATTGTTCTAGTCGATGAGACGAGAGCTGGGGTAAATGCCAAATTGGAGTTATGGAGGTAAACTCTAGAATCTCGAGGTTTTAGATTAAGTGGGGCCAAAACAGAGTATATGGAGTGTAAATTCAGTAAACAGAGAATCCGAGATTATAGTATTGTGAGACTAGATGGACAAGAAATATGGATGAGCAGTCATTTTAAGTACTTGAGTTCTATTATTCAAAAGAATGGAGAGATCGATAGTGATGTCAACCATAGGATCCAAGCCGGCTGGTTGAAATGGAGGAGTGCAACAGGAGTTTTATGTGATCGTAACATTCCATCATGGCTGAAAGGAAAGTTTTATCGGACTGCTATTGGGACAACTTTGTTATATGACACAGATTGTTGGGCTATAAAGAGACATCATGCCCAGAAGATGAGTGTAGCAGAGATGCACATGCTTCGTTGAATGTGTGGTAACACGAAGAGAGATAAGGTGAGAAATGAGGATGTTCGTACTAAGATATGTGTAGCCTCCATAGAAGAGAAGATGAGAGAAAATCGCCTACGATGGTTTGGTAATGTGCGACGTAGGCCTACAGATGCGCCAGTCCGGCGAGTAGAGCGTATCAATTTAGGGCAAGTTAAAAGAGCGTAGGGGAGACTGAAGAAAACATGGATGGAGGTCATACGACAAGATATAGAGGCTAAATGTCTTAGTGAAGTCACATTGCTCGATAGGAATGAGTGGAAAAAGCTGATCCATGTGCTCGATCCGGCGTAATTCTCTTTTGGTTCATGTAGCCTACCCCAAATACTTGGGACATATGGCTTAGTTGTTGTTGTTGTACGCGTGATTACCAGTAATAGTGTCACGTTCCAAAAATGCACTAAGAGAAAACTGAGTATCACACACGGATTAAATTACTCATGGTCCCATTCTGTGGGTAATATGCAACATTTTAACCACGACTTTTGGCCAGGGGAAATAATCTGTGGGTTTGTTGTACATCACTGTGTGGGAAAAATCTTACCGGTTCGCAGTGGATGAACCTCTGCCACAAGCGACTGGATGCTCTCTAATTTGACTTGCCAGAGCAAGAGATACTTTTCTGGTTAGGAGCACCGGTGTGGCGCTGGTCTAAAACTCTCAGACGTGAGAATCAATAGGTAGAATGGAAAAGGGGACCGACACATGTGTAGGCTGTCTAAAAATTATTGAAGAAAAAACTACAGACACGAACCTCGCAAACGCGGAGTTGACCTCATGTCCTTGGTCAAACACGAAGGTCGCACTCCAGCCTCAAACGCGGGTCTCATGGCAAAGCGAGGGTCATGTTTCAACTCAGACGTGACCCTCGCAAACGCGGAGGTCGCGTTCTAACCTCAAACACGGACTTCATCAATAACACGACGCGATGATCGCGTTTTGTGCCAAACGCGATAGTCATGCTACTCTTCAATATGCGGACCTCAGGGTCGCGTTTTAACATCAAAACGCGAGCTTGCGTAGCTTCGCGTTTCAACTTCAATGCAAACTTGTGAGCTCCGCGTTCAACACAAAGCGAGCCTGTGAGCTCCGCGTCTCAACATCAGAGCGAGGTCCACGTGCAGCGCGAGACCCACGTTTCTATTATAACTGATAACCACGAACTTGGTCATTTATACCCCATTTCTTTCCACATAATGGGGAATAACTTCCCTTTATAGAGAGATTTAAGGAGCTGGTTACGCCCCTCCCATTATGGAGAGATTTAAGGGGTTGGTCACACACCAAAATTTTCTATAAATAGGTATGAATAGTTATGAGAAAAGGGGGGAGTTCAGGAGGAAGAACCCAAGAAGTCTTAGGCCAGAAGAGGAGAATCCCCAAAAAGACACACTTGATGCTTAATACTTGAAACTGGATAACTACAAAAGGCTGAAGCTTGAGCACGATATTGCTAAAAGAGAATGCTCTTTATAAATTTGCTGAGTTCAAGTTTATAATCTCTTTAAAATTTTAGCCACCGATTAAAGTTTTTAGACTATACCAGTGTGCTTCCAATGAGAGCAAGAAGATCCGAAGATCAAGCTTCTGATTCGGCTCGTCAACGGAGAACAAGAATCACTCTCTACTGCTACATCAAGAACCCAACCTTAAATAAAGGGGATATCTAGATATTCTCCTCTCTTTTATAATCGGATTAAATCTATTGTAATTTTCATCCACTCAAAGAATTTTACTTTAAAATATTTAGACGAACAACATGGAAACTGTCGATGTAGTGGAAGGGTAGACTAGCACAGGGAGACTGAAATCACCTAGAGGGGGGGTGAATAGGTGACTAGTTAATCTAATAATGAATTAATGTAGAATTAAAACTATTTATGCAAACTAAAAACTATTAAGCTAAACACACCAAGTATAACACAAGAGTGTAGCCGAATTCCCGTGAAGGGCTCTGGACTATCTCCTCAGAATTCCTCTAGATAAGAGTTAAGGTGCCGCTATGGCTCTCTTGGTTAAATATAAGTGTGAGCAAACAAACCCAAGCATATAACAATAGAGCACAAATATATCAAGCATATAAAGGAGATAGACAATATAAGCATGCAAGAAATAAACACAAGTGAGAGATAGAGAGCAATCGCAAACACGGGAGATTTATTTCGAGGTTCGAGCACCCTTGCTTTACATCCCCGCCTTCAACACTATGAAGGATTTTCACTAAAAACCGATCCCACTGGATCACTCGGTGCCGCAACACCTACAACAAGTTCACACTAGAACTCCTTGAACTTACTAGTCCCCTCACTTGTTCCCGCAAGAACAAACACACGTAAGCACACTAGCTTGCCGAGGCCGTACCTCTACACCGAGTTCCCACTAGAACTCGAAACAACGCGAACCCGCAAGTCCGCCTCCTCAAATATAAAGAATGAACACTTTGGTGATCTCAACACTTTGATCACCTAAAACACTCTTACAACAAAGATCCCTATAGGATTGATATAGCAATGGATAGCTCAAGTATATGTGAGAAAAACTTGGATAGATTTGTGGTGAAAAACTCAAGAAATCTCTTTTACAAAACACTCTTGAAAAACTCTCCTTTTGATATGAAAATATTGGCTCTTAAACAAGTGGAGATAAAAACTAAAAGATGTATGAAAAACTAGCTTGAAAACCCACTTTAAATCTTGTTGAATACAGCCCAAGGGGTCCCCAATATATAGGCCTCCAAAAACTAGCCGTTGGGAACAACTCAGTAGAAAAATCCTGCTGTCGGTCGACCGCCCGGTCGACCGCCAACGGTCGGATTTCTGACCGTTGTGCCACCGGTCGACCGAGGCCTGGATACAGAGAGCAGAAGCTTTCTGCCGGTCGACCACCCGATCGACCGGGGCCAGATCCAGAGAGCAGAGCTCTCTGGCGGTCGACCGGGTAGGTCGACCGGCCTACCAGCCAAAGAGGCTGTGCACGTTTGTGCACATCGGTCGACCGGACCGGTCGACCAACTTCTGTCTCGGTCGACCGTCCGGTCGACCAGCAGAAAGCCTGGTCTAACATTTTTTGGGATGAAAACTTGGTCTTTTTACCTTCAATAAAATCCCCATAAATTCTCATAAATTCTATAAAAATAAGTTCAATGATATACTTTGATATACAAACATGTTTGATTAAAAATCTAAACATATTATAAACATTTTGAACTATTTTTGTAATATTGAAATTTTGGCTTTAAACAAAAACGGTATTTTCCATCGATTTTTTCAAAACTTCTCCAAATACAAAAATAAGATATTTTAAACACTTTGAAGCTTAGTGTGTATGGATATGATCCACTACACATATATGATGAAATATCTATGTTTTTGACAATAAAATCTAAAATAAGTTTTGATAAAACACATGTATATTTTGAAGCTTAAAAATCAAAACGGTATTTTTCTAAAACAAAAATTCTTTTATGAAAACACATATAAATCTTGTGTGTGAGTGTATATGAACTTGATCAATCCACCAACTAATCTATCCATTAAATTTTATCTAAAACAACATCTTAATACTTACAAACATGACACAAGTCTTCTTGAAAATCTTTTTCTCCTTGACTTGGTTCAAACCTTGATCCAATGAGCTAGACTCTTCTTGAGTACTTGATGCGATCTTGATGTGCGAGCTCTTGAATCAACACGTGCTAGCTCTAAAACTTGACTTTAAATCCTTTGTTGAAGCTAAACACCTACTAAGATCTTGATCAATCATCTGAGACTAAATAAACACAAGACCATTAGTACTATAACTACATGAGTTAATCATCATCAAAACTACAGTGATGGGCCTTTGAGCCAACAATCTCCCCCTTTTTGATGATGACAAAACTCATGGAGTTATATATGCATGGATTAAAGTTAAGGTTTATAGAAGCTCCCCCTTAACTCATGCATAATAATAAACAATAAGATATTCAATGAAGTACTTAAAACAAAACAAATATATATGCATAAACAAGGAGATAAACATGCATAAACTCCAAAAATTCTTCTCCCCATTTTGCATAACAAAACATATATGCATAAATCAAAATCTTTCTCCCCCTTTTTGTATAAAACAAGAAAATAAAATAAACATGCATATATAAACTCATCAAATACTTCTCCCCCTTTTTGTCATATCATCAACAAAGGGGCGAAAATAAATCAAACAATAAAGATATATATGCGATATACATTCATGAAGAGAGAGACGTGAAGTTGGCTCCCCTGCATACATGCATTACATGAAGAAGGGATGACAAAATCCTAACTCACATAAAGCATAATATACAATATATAAGTGGAGATGTTAAGCCCCCCTACACACGTGTATCACATAAAGAAGAGATGTCAAACTCCTCAATATAAGATACACTCAACATGAATCTATATATAGAAGAGATGTTAAGCTCCCCTTGCATATAGGCAATACATATTAAGAAATATTGAAATTTCTTTAAAACAAAATTTAAAAACTCTTAAGTCAACAAAACAAATTTTGAGATACCATTTATAAATAAACAAAATTTTAAGATATCAAAAGTATATTTTTGATACCAAATTGAAATTGAAACATTGTAAATTTTTGATACCAATTAAAAGGTAAAATATGAAGTATATTTTTGATATCAATTGAAATACCAATTGAAAATAATGCATAATCTCATTAAGATACCAATTAATATTTAAAAATTAGTCAAGCTTAGCATAAACATAATTTGTACTTTAAACATGTAAAGATATTGTAAATCAAGCACGATCAAATATATATATGTATGAAAAAGAAAATACCAATTGAAATTGATATTATTGAAAGTTGAAGCATACATATATAAGAAAACATATATGAGTATACAAAAATAGAATTTTCATGCAGTTCATGTGTATTACTCATAACTATCCACCCTATTCATGCACATGTTAAAAAGATTTTTAATTTAGAGCGTACAAGGCATGGTCGCCCATCCAACCACCCTTTTAGGGTAGAAGTTTTCAAAAATATGATTTGAAAATAGTTGTAAATTGAAACACTACCAAATGAAGAATAAATAATTAGTTTAAGGTAATTTTTGAAAAACTAGTTAAAGATTCTTCAAACATGAAACCAAATCATATGTATATCATGAAACAACTAAATACACAAAGATTGACACTTGAAATCTATAAAACTCAAAAATGTGCTCATGAAACAAATCATGAGTAAACAAATAATGTGAGTGTACAAGAGTCATGTGATTAGCATATTCATGAAAATAATCAATAATGCTCAAAACATCAAACATGTGAAAATCATAAAAATGTATTTTTCATTAAAAACTAACTTCAAGGTATATGTATGTTTTATCCAAAACTAAAAATATGCATACATATCCCAAACACAAAAGAGTCTACAATAGAATTTGCATGAAGGCAAGAGACTCAAAAGGTATACATGTATATTTATAAGTTTTAGACAAAAATAACATATACATGAAGCAAAACATATACAAGAATAGGGAAACTTGTATAAATGAAAGAATCATCAAAACTAGGTTATACATGTACATGTAATGAGTACAATGGGCAATGAAGCACAAACATCTAATAATCAAGTGTAGCTCACTACTTGTACAAGTATATACACAAGTTTTAATAAAAACTACATTTAAATAAGTATTCACCATATGAAGTATAAAATCAAAACATGTTAAAAGTACTATCTATGTAAAAGTATGTAAATTAAAATGGGAGTTTAGAGATAGTTACCAAACCATAAGAACTATACTCTAAGTCTCCAAAACATGGTGGTCCTCCCACCAAACTTCCTTGATAGCGATGCATCAATAGGGTATGTCCATCTAGCTCCATATGCATCCACCACCAAGGCACCATATCTCTCACGTCATGTGAGAGCCCACACCTATATCAAACACAAGTAGTGGGGATTTTGGTACCCATTTTCTTTTGGGTCCACGGGGGTTAGTATTATAAGGAACCCAAACATTTTTATTAGCAAAATTAATAGAATTTACTTTATCAAAATAAAATTTTGCTAAATGGCCTTTGTGGCCGCAAAGTGTACACTTGTACACTCTAGCATGCACATGAGAATTAGTGTGATCATGATGTGCAAAGTGTGCATAAGTATGCCGTGGGTGATGTGCATGAACATGTGGAGTTTGTTTCTTTTGAAATAAGGTTTCCAATTTAAAATGATTAAATGCACAATTGCTCAAAATTGAGCTCAAACAATCTATTCTATTTTTTAAAAATTTAATCTCATTTTTATCAATACTAGCATGAATAGCATGGTGAGAATGAGAATCAACACTCTTTTTCTTTTTAAAAATATTTTCCTTTTCTTTTAAAACAAATTTTCTTTTCAAAGAGTTATTTTCATTCAAAGCAATCTCTTTTTCTTTTTCCACCAAAGTGATTTTATTTTTCAAAGATTTATTTCCTTCACAAATATCATTTAGCTTAGAGGACAAGGAAATATTCTCATTTTTTAAAAATTCATTTTCTTTTGAAATGCATTCCAATTTATTTTAAAAAGAATCTTTTTCTTTTGAAATGGATCATATTTATTCTTTAATCTTTTATGGTCCTTTTTAAGCAAATCATATTTTTCAAGAAGTTGTTGACAAAATGAAGCAAGATCATCATATGACATGTCAACATCCTCATCAAGCTCGGATTCAGAGTTTACCTCAAGGGGGTTATCCCCGTGGACCATGTAGCACAAGTTGGAAGCATCATTTCTATCATCCGAGTTACTCCCCGCATAATATTGCTTTTGTTCGTCAAGGGAGACTAAAGTGTTCCATACTACAAAATCCGAATCAAAGTTAGAAACCCTACGTAAATAATCATCATTTAGGGTTGACTTTAAAGCATGAATGGCTTTTGAGTTAGCCTCTAGATACTTGCTATTACTAAAGTATGAATCCTTAATGGTAGCAAGATAAACATGAATGCCTAGGGTTTTGAGGTACATTGACATCTTAACTTTCCAAGTTTGGATGTTAAGAATGTCAAACATAGGAGGTGTCATGAAATCCATATGTGTGTAAACAAATATTGTGATTAGTTATAAATGAGGATCTTTAACTCAAGGTTGTTAGACCCAAATCAAGAGCACCATACTCTGATACCAATTGAAATCACCTAGAGGGGGGGTGAATAGGTGACTAGCTAATCTAATGATGAATTAATGCGGAATTAAAACTATTTATGCAAACTAAAAACTATTAAGCTAAACACACCAAGTATAACACAAGAGTGTAGCCGAATTCCCGGTGAAGGGCTCTGGACTATCTCCTCAAGATTCCTCTAGATAAGAGTTGAGGTGCCGCTTTGGCTCTCTTGGTTGAATACAAGTGTGAGCAAACAAACCCAAGCATCTAACAATAGAGCACAAATATATCAAGCATATAAGGAGATAGACAATATAAGCATGCAAGATATAAATATAAGTGAGAGATAGAGAGAGAGAAATCGCAAACAGGGGAGATTTGTTTCGAGGTTCGAGCACCTTTACTCTACATCCCCGCCTTCAACACTATGAAGGATTTCCACTAAAAATCGATCCCACCGGTCACTCGGTGCCGCAACACCTACAACGAGTTCACACTAGAACTCCTTGAACTCACTAGCCCCCTCACTTGTTCCCGCAAGAACAAACACACGCAAGCACACTAGCTTGCCGAGGCCGCACCTCTACACCGAGCTCCCACTAGAACTTGAAACAACGCGAACCCGCAAGTCCGCCTAGTCAAATACAAAGAATGAATACTTTGGTGATCTCAACACTTTGATCACCTAAAACACTCTCACAACAAAGATCCCTATAGGATTGATATAGCAATGGATAGCTCAAGTATGTGTGAGAAAAACTTAGATGGATTTGTGGTGAAAAACTCAAGAAATCTCTTTTACAAAATACTCTTGCAAAACTCTCCTTTTGATATAAAAATATTGGCTCTTAAACAAGTGGAGATAAACACTAAAAGATGTATGAAAAACTAGTTTGAAAACTCACTTCAAATCTTGTTGAATACAGCCCAAGGGGTCCCCAATATATAGGCCTCCAAAAACTAGCTGTTGGGGACAACTCAGCAGAAAAATCCTGTTGTCAGTCGACCGCCCGGTCGACCGTCAATGGTCAGATTTTTGACCGTTGTGCCACCGGTCGACCGAGGCCTGGAAACAGAGAGCAGAAGCTCTCTACTGGTCGACCGCCCAGTCGACCGGGGCCAGATCCAGAGAGCAGAGCTCTCTAGCGGTCGACCGGGTCGGTCGACCGGCCCACCAGCCAAAGAGGCTGTGCACGTTTGTGCACATTGGTCGACCGGACCGGTCGACCGACTTCTATCTCGGTCAACCGTCCGGTCGACCGGCAGAAAGCCTGGTCCAACATTTTTAGGGATGAAAACTTGATCTTTTTACCTTCAATAAAATCCCATAAATTCTCATAAATTCTAGAAAAATAAGTTCATTGATATACTTTGATATACAAACATGTTTGATTAAAAATCTAAACATATTATAAACATTTTAAACTATTTTTGTAATATTGAAATTTTGGCTTTAAACAAAAACGGTATTTTCTAAAATCGATTTTTTCAAAACTTCTCCAAATATAAAAATAAGATATTTTAAACACTTTAAAGCTTAGTATGTATGGATATGATCCACTACACATATATGATGAAATATCTATGTTTTTGACAATGAGCTCTAAAATAAGTTTTGATAAAATACATGTATATTTTGAAGCTTAAAAATCAAGACGGTATTTTTCTAAAACAAAAATTCTTTTATGAAAACACATATAAATCTTGTGTGTGAGTGTATATGAACTTGAGCAATCCACCAACTAATCTATCCTTTATATTTTATCTAAAATAACATTTTAATACTTACAAACATGACACAAGTCTTCTTGAAAATCTTCTCTTGAAAATCTTCTTCTCCTTCTTGACTTGGTCAAAACTTTGATCCAATGAGTTAGACTCCTCTTGAGTACTTGATGCGATCTTGATGCGCGAGCTCTTGAATCAACACGTCCTAGCTCAAAAACTTGACTTTAAATCCTCCTTCTCTTTAGAGAAGAAGGATAATATATACCTGACATGGATGTTGACGTGGAGGTGAAATTGATGGACTGTTGTAACTACACTATCTGCATGTGCTGGATTTGTTGTAAATATCATGATCATTAGCGCTGGTTGATTGTGTTGCATGCCGAAAAATCTGCCACTGTCCATAACTGCCTGCGTTGACAGGAGCGTTAAACGTTATTAAAGTGAGGAAGGATGAAACTGCAAAACTAACATCAAGGGCGATCTGTCGTTGGAGCTTCAGGTTTGAAGCTAGAGCCTTCAAAACAGAGAGTCTCTGAGTGGGGAACACCCTGAGGTGGTGAAACCTTCAAAGTGATAAACACCTCGGAGAGGTAGAGGTCTTAGAATGATGGAGTGTGGCTCTAGGTCGGAAACATATTTGGAATGGAGGGCAGCTCCGAGAAGGCTGGATGTAGCAGAGATAAAGTACCGATGACCTCCAAGAGATGCAGTCTTGATAGGACCCCAAACATCAACGTGAACACAATCAAGAAGACCTCCCAAGTGGTAAATAATAGTGCCAAATTTCACCTTCATCTTCTTGTTCAGAATGTAATGTTCACCAAATTTCAAATTACAGATCAATGCACCTTCCAATAATTCTTGCTTCATCAAAACTTACAAAGAATCCAAACCAACATGTTCGAGCCTGATCTGCTATAACCTGGTAGTAATACAAGTATTTCATAGAATGCCCTTCAGAATAACCAATGAGTCACTGGACATCTTGAGAATGCCTTCTCCAAGATTGAATCTCAAGCCCTACTCCTCCAAAGCTCCAACTAAGATAATGTTCTTTTTCAACTGCTCACATCCTTCAACTCTCTTATCATCCCATCAGACAACTTGATGTGAATTATATCTATCCCTTAACATGACACGTGTGTCTGTCGCTGAACGACACCAAGCCTCCATCTAGTTCTTCAAAACTAGAAAATCACCCCCGCTTGGGACATAGGTGATACGTAACACCTGTATTTAAAATCCACTTAGATTCCTCGGAATAGCAAACCGTAGGAGTAATAGAGAGACAATACTGAAGAGTTAGAATCAGTACCATTATCCGCCTGTGCAATGTTTGCCTCTGATTTCAATCCCTTCTCCTTCTTGAGCCTTGAACAATCAATCTTCTGATGTCCTTCTTCTTTGTAGAAAGTATACTAGACCTTCCCTAATTTTCGATTACCAGTCTTGGACTTACCAACATCTCTCTTGCCCTTCTAATAATTGGAACCAATTCCTCTTACAGTCAACGCCTCTGCTGTTGTGTTACTGGAAGAAGACTCCTTATCTTTTCTCCTCATCTCATGATTCACAAGAGCACGGGATCTACTGTAAATATTGTTCATTGATACTTCCGTTAGTTTTCACTAACAATCTTTCTTTCCTCAGATGTGGATAATGTGTGCGGGGACGCTAGTTTACATATCTAGACATCTGGGTAAGACGAGTAATAATAATAATAAAAGATGCAAACTATGGATCCGTTGTATGCTATCTCGTGTTTGCTTCCATCGGGTTTTACTTCGAACTTTCGGTTATATGATTATTATATTAGAGTTACTTACATTCTGCTTTGCCACTTGTGTTCTATTCCACCAGTTTTCTGCTCTTCCCTTATTATACTATGAGTATTCCGTACTTGATATCGCTTACTATATATCTACCTGCTTCTGTATGCTTGTGCTCACGATACGATTTTCAATGCAAGTTTATAATTCGGATTTATCGATACACGTGTGCTTATCTATGCACACCATTTGGCATTAGCATCACCACTCGCTGGGGAGTTCTGACTCACCTGGATCCTCATGTACATGTCTCAGAGTTTGGAGCATGTGAATTTCCCAGTTGCTAACCTGAGAGGTGCAGCGGTAGCGTTGATCTCCAGCAGGCTGTCTGAAGCCCTATCCTTCCAGTCCCCCTGCGCGTCTCTCGAGTTTTTTCACTGTAAACTCGTGAGCGTCATTTGTACTGTTCATACTTGTACATCTCTTTGTATTCTCGTATTTGCGCCTATTGGTGATGTAATATTCTTATAATATTGTGTCACATCTGGTGATAATTTTGTAATTGTATTCATATGTTGGAATGTATAATGCACCACGTGCTTCCGTACTCTGATTCTTGCATGTACTGATACTTAGTGTATATACGTGAGGGTAGGATGCCCTTACCAAGATGGTACCAAGAAGGAGGGAGCCAGCGCTTCCCTCGGTCGCCTGGAGGCCCTCAAGTCAGATCGGAAATTTTAGTTGCACAACATACCTAATACCATTGTAAACACGAACATATATTGATATCCGTAAGTTTCTCCCGACCTGATGTAAGTTGTCCCATTTTATGATTTATTAGATAATTATTAGATTTCGAGAATGAGCAGGAACAAGCCAGGAATATCAAGAATACAGGTGTATCAGGAGTACGGTTTGTACTGAAATATATCAAGTTGTAATCAAGATGTCAACTCATCATTCCCCTTATCGTGATAATTATAAGAGTCAAGTATTTCATGCTGGGTGTCAAGTGATAGCATGACAGGAGAGTGATATTAGGCAGGTGACAAGTCATGCCATAACAGGGGACAGGTGATAATAGATAACATAACAGGAGCAGGTGTCAAGTAGTAGCATGTCAGGTGTCAGGTGATAACACATCAGTTATTAAGTGATACAGATAGGTGTATGGTCTTAGCATGTAAATGACAGGCATCAAGTAATAGCATGTTTAGTGTTAACATATCAAGCATGTACATGGCAAGTGATAGAGTAATAGCTCAGCACAATCAAGTATAGCTGAGCAAGCTGGAGACACGGACAACAAACAATGTTTAATACTAGAGTACCTAGCGAGATTACAAGGATGACTAGGCTTAAAGTGCGAGTAGAAATCTGACAGCATCTCGTCTAAACGAATCTAGTGGTAAAGCGCTGAGCGCTAAGCATGCCTACCAGGCAGAGCTGAAAGAGTTGACGGTCTGAGCGCACTTCTCTTTCGAGGTAGTGGGCGAGAGCCTGGAGGCTAAAGTACGCTCGGGGTCTAAGCGCACTCTCGGTAGCTACCACGAAACCCATAAGGGTACAGGCCTATAGCCATTGGGTAGCCAGTCCGGAGTGGGCAGGAACTCAGAGTCGGTACAAGAGTATCTGTACGAGATGTTAGTACCACACGAGCATATATACAAGCGTGATAATATTTAGACTACCGTGGAGTGGAGAAGCCCGTAGGCTGATAGGGCCTGGAGGCCAAGTAGAAAGCCTAAAAGCTGATAGGGCCCGGAGGCTAAGTAGAGAGTCCGGAGGCTAACGATCATGAAGGGTCGGCCACAAATTCATATATGTGCAAGAAGTAAACTATCTTAGTACAAGCATTCATCACAGGCATATACATGTACAATCACGACACTCGGCCACACACAAATATAGGGGCAAAGCCCAATACAAAATATATTCATATACAAAATAAAATACATGTCAACCCGACGAAGCGGTGACACCCAAATCAAGGCGAGGACACTCGCCTAAATCTTCAAAAAAGCCGAAAACTCTGAAATCCCAGGAACTTGCGCACGCGCCATAAAATAAATTAAAATAAAAATAAATATATATTTAATTTTTAGAAAGAAAGAGAAGAGAATAGAGAGAAGAGAGAGAAAGAGTTAGAGAAAGAAAGAGAGATTAGAAAGAGAAAGTCTAGAGAGAGAGTTGTTGGAACTTAGATTTTGATGATAACATTCGTGATGCAGATGCATTGAGATCTATCTCAAAAGCTTATGATGAGTTCTAAGTGCTCAAGACTACTCAAGGATATTTGACTATTTTGTGTATTTAATATAGAATGAAAAAGCCTTGAAACACACACACACACTTTAGTCATATAGTCGACTGATATCCAAGTATAGTTGACTTATATATCCTCTAGTCGACTTGACCCTTTATGTAGTCGGCTAAGCCCTGTCTAGAAAAGATATCCACTCTCTGTTTGTTGACTGTAATCAATATTAGTCGACTACTTTATTCTATAAGTCGACTAATAGTAGTTTCCAGAGACTTGCATATCTGTATCATATATCTGATAGTCGACTAATCCCTTCTGCTAGTCGACTAACTCAGTCAAAAATGCCTATACTAGTCGACTTACTCCCTACCCTAGTCAACTTATAACAGTTTCTGACTGTTAAACAATTATTGGTTTTCTGGTGTTTATCTAACGTTCTGATATTCAAATTTGACTTGATAACTGCCCTAACTGACCATAGATTTCAGCTATAAATAGGGATGTTGTTCTAGGCTAAACACACCAATTCATATGATTAGTTTTCTGTCCAAATTCTGTTGAAAAATTTTGTTTTCCAGAAAACTAGTTCCACTTTCTGATCTTCACACAAATTCCAATCCTCTAGTGAAGAATTCTGAGAGTCCACTATAAGATTCATTGTTCACGATCATATACAAGTCTCAAGGCTTATAGGTTATTTTGTAATCACTCAAAGAGAAGTATTGTACAAGGTTATCTTCTTAGTGTTGAGAAGAGGTGTACAAGAAAATTATCTTTTTGGTGTAGAGAAGAGTTGTATGGATTTGACAAAAGTTATTTGTCAAGTGGTGTACAAGGAGTTAATTTTGGGTGTACAAAATCAGAATAAGAAAAATCTCAAGCGGGTTGCTTGAGGATTGGATGTAGGTTACGAGGACCGAACCAAGATAAAATCTCTTGTGTTTGCATTTGCATATTTTTCTGAGATTTATTTCCTTTCTTGCAAGTTATTTTATTTAACACTAATTATCTTTGTTTTAGTATTGTGTTGACATTATTTTTAGATCCTACAATTGATATCAGAGCCCTGCTTACCCGGCCCAGCATACACTGTCAACACCCTACATACAAGGATGGCAATGGAGTTTTCTTCATCGCAATTCAGAGAAGGACATTCTACACAACGTCCACCACTATTTGATGGATCAAATTATAACTACTGGAAGTGTAGAATGAAGATCTACTTGCAATCACTCAACTATGAACTATGGAACATAGTAGAAGTATCGTATACCAAGCTAACCACAAATTACAGTGCATGGAATGAAGAACAAAAGAGGTCTGCAAACCTTGATGCCAAAGCAATGAACGCGCTTTTCTGTGCCTTGAACAAAGAAGAATTTAATCGCGTGTCAATGACCAGATCTACAAATCAAATATGGTAGATTTTACAGGTAATAAGGTTAAAGAATCTAAAATTTATGTTCTTATTCACAGGTTTGAACTCTTCAAAATGAAGGAGAATGAAACAATTTCAGAAATAATTACAAGATTCACGGATATTACAATTCCTTAGCATCCCTTGGAAAGGAATACACTCAAGTGGAAAAAGTTAGAAAGGTTCTTCGTGCATTCACGTCAGATTGGGGGAAGAAAACCACTATAATAGAAGGAGCAAATGATCTCTCAACAATGTCATTAGAAAGCCTTATTGGTAATTAGTGGCATATGAAGTGCAACTTGAAGATCGGAAGAATGATGAACTTCAACTTCAATCAAAGAAGAAAGTACTTGCTTTCCATACATCCTCAGATACTAAAAATTCAGATGATTATGAAGAGGAGATGGCAATACTCTCAAGAAAATTCAGAAAGTTCTTGAAGCAAGATAAATTTAATCCTACATATTTTAATTGTAATAAAACAGGTCATATGAAGAAGGATTGCCCATTGCTCAAAAATAAAGGAAAATTCAAGAGCAAAAAGTTTAAAAAGAAGAAAGATTATCAAGCAATCATGGGAGAATAGTGATTCATCTTCCTCAGATGAAGAAGAAGCCATTGAGCATGCCAATATTTGCTTTATGGCTCAAGAAGAAGATGAGGTACAATATACTGAACTATTAGATGCATTTCATGAGTTATATGATGATCTTAAGAATGAAAAGATTAAAAACAAAGCTTTATTAAGGGAAAATGAAAGACTCAACAAAGAAAATTCTGTTTATATTTCTCAAATTTCTTCTGTAAATTCTCAAAAGGATGACTTTGAAAAAGTTATGTTATCTTTAAAAGGATAATGAGAATTTTGAAATCACCTAGAGGGGGGTGAATAGGTGACTAGCTAATCTAATGATGAATTAATACGGAATTAAAACTATTAATGCAAATTAAAAACTATTATGCACAACACACCAAGTATAACACAAGAGTGTAGCCGAATTCCCCGTGAAGGGCTCTGGACTATCTCCTCAAGATTCCTCTAGATAAGAGTTGAGGTGCCGCTTTTGCTCTCTTGGTTGAATACAAGTGTGAGCAAACAATCCCCAAGCATATATCAATTTAAGCACAAATATATATCAAGCATATAAAGAAGAAAGCAATATAAGCATGCAAGATATAAAGACAAGTGAGAGATAGAGAGAGAGAGCAATCGCAAACATGAGAGATTTGTTTCGAGGTTCGAGCACCCTTACTCTACGTCCCCGCCTTCAACACTATGAAGGATTTTCACTAAAAACTGATCCCACCGGATCACTCGGTGCCGCAACACCTACAAGCGAGTTCACACTAAAACTCCTTTGGACTCTCTAGTCCCTCTCTTGTTCCCGCAAGAACAAGCACATGCAAGCACGCAAGCTTACCGAGGCCGCACCTCTACACCGAGTTCTCACTAGAACCTGAAACTATGCGAACCCGCAAGTCCGCCTCCTCAAATACAAGAAAGAATACTTTGGTGATCACATCACTTTGATTATCTAAAACAACTCTCACAACAACTCTCCTATAGGATGGATTTAGCAATGAAAAGCTCAAGTATGTGTGAGAAAAATAAGGATTGAATATGTGGTGAAAAACTCAAGAAATCACTTTTGAAAACTCTTGAAAAACTCTCCTTTTGATTTGAAAATATTGGCTCTAAGATATGTGGATAAAACCACTGATATGAGTAGAAAAAACTAGCCCAAAAATTCTCTTGAAATCTTGTAGAAAACAGCCCAAGGGAGCCCTATTTATAGGCTTCAAAAATCTGCCCGTTGGAATCCAACTCAGCAGTTCTGTCTGCTGACGGTCGACTGCCCGGTCGACCGCCAATGGTCGGATTTCCGACCGTTGGGAAGGTCGGTCGACTGACCGGTCGACCGCCAACTGGGCAATGGCCTAGCGGTTGACCGCCCGGTCGACCGGGCCATTTCCAGAGAGCAGAAGCTCTCTGGCGGTCGACCGACCCAACCTGTGCACGTTTTTTGCACGTCGGTCGACCACTCGGTCGACCGGCAGAAGGCCATGAAACAATTTTGGGGATTTAAAAACTTGACCTTTTTCTTTTAATAAAATCCCATAAATTCTCTAAAAATCTACAAAAATAAGTTCAATAATATACTTTGGTATACAAACATGTTTGAGTAAAAATCAAGACATGTTACAAACATTTTGAACTATTTTTGTAATATGGAAGTTTTGCCAAAAACAAAAATCTGTATTTTTCTAAAATGATTTTTTCAAATTGAAGACCGATTTTTCCAAAACTCCTTCAAATATAAAAACAAGATATTCTAAACACTTTTGAAGCTTAGTGTGTATAGATATGATCCACTACACATATATGAAGAAATATCTATATTTTTGACATTAAGCTCTAAATAAAGTTTTCTAGAACTAAAAATCTTATATGAAAACGCATATAAATTTTGTGATTGAGTGTATATGATACTTGAGCAATCCACCAACTAATCTATCCTTTACATTTTATCTAAAAACAAAATCTTACTGAAAATAAATCTAGACACAAGTCTTCTCTTGAAGGTCTTCACTTTAAATTCTTCTTTTCCTTCTTGACTTGGTCCAAACCTTGATCCAAAGAGCTAGACTCCTCTTGAGTACTTGATGTGGTCTTGATGTACAAGCTCTTGAATCAACACGTGCTAGCTCCAAAACTTTAACTTTAAATCGTTTGTTGAAGCTAAACACCTACTAAGATCTTGATCATATATCTGAGACTAATTAAACACAAGATCATTAGTACTATAACTACATGAGTTAATCATCATCAAAACTAGAGTGATGGGTCTTTGGGCCAACAATCTCCCCCTTTTTGATGATGACAAAACTCATGGAATTATATATGCATGGATTAAAGTTAAGCTTCATAGAGGCTCCCCCTTAACTCATGCATAGCAATAAACAAATAGATATTGCAATGAAGTACATGAAACTAAACAAATATGTATGCATCAACAAGGTGAGAGAAACATGCAAACATCCAAAATTCTTTTAACAAAACTTTCTGCCCCTTTTTGTTTAAACTTTCAAAAACATTCTCCCCATTTTGTAAAACACACGATGCATAAACTCAATATATGCATATATAAACTCAAAATCTTTCTCCCCCTTTTTGTAAATCATCAAGAAAGGGGTAAAATAAAACAAATCAAGAATAAGGATATATATGCGATATACATTCATGAAGAGGAAGACGCTAAGTTAGCTTCCCTGCATACATGCATTATATGAAGAAGGGATGACAAACCCTAACTCACATAAAGCATAATATGTAATGCATAAGTGGAGATGTGAAGCTCCCCCTACACACGTATATCACATAAAGAAGAGATGTCAAGCTCCTCAATATAAGATACAGTCAACATGAATCTATATGTAGAAGAGATGTTAAGCTCCCCTTGCATATTGTAGGCTGTCTAAAAATCATTAAAAGATAAGTCGCCAAAAAGCAGAGTTCCAAACTCCAGACGCAGGGCTAATCTCAGCCAGCACTGCGGCACCAAGGCGCGAGGGTCAAAACCCGCGTCTCAACCAGTATTGCAGCACCAAGGCGCGAGGGTCGAAACCCGCGTCTCAGCCAGCACTGCAGCACCAAGGCGCGAGAGTCGAAACCCGCGTCTCAGCCAGCACTGCGGCACCAAGGCGCGAGGGTCGAAACCCGCGTCTCAGCTGTAACTGCCCTGGTTATGGGGTCAATCACGACCCACATACCGGAGAAAGTTAGCCCCCATTATGGAGTGTTTTTAGGGGCACGTTTACCCCTGAAACCTCTATAAATAGCCCCGTCGCTATGAGAGATAGACAACAGATAGAAGAGAGATCAGATCAGAGAATCCTGAGGAGAAGAACTCGACTTGAGAGCTTCCACAGAGAAGGAAAGAGAGTCTAACTCTTCAGCTAACTTGCTGTGTACAAGTTAATCTTTGCCTATAATCTCTTTGAGATTTTGGTCGACAGAGCTGTGTTACTCCGTCTACCATCCGAAGAGAAGATCCCCAAAGTTCTCGACGTTCACCCGGTCAACGGAAAACAAGATTCACTTTCCACCGCCACTTGAAGGACCCAGCATTAAACAAAGGGAGGATTCAAGATTCAATATCCTCCCTCCCTTGTAACTGGAGCATAAGTCCGTTGTAATTTTTCAATTGATTCAAGGAAACTTTACGCGAATAAATCTCCCGTCAAACAAGAGATGGCGACTCCACTGGGGATTACTTTCGTTACTGACGAACAAGTTGTGGCGCAAGGTGACGTCCTCTACAAGTGGAAAACGGTCGAATCGCTCGTCGTAGAATTCGACTAGGCAAAATATGAAGAGTTTCTCTCTTCCGGCTCCAAGAGCCCAAAGGCCCGCGTCTATCGCAGGGTCTCCACGGGGACTTGCCCCTGAATCCGCTCTGAGCCCCTCTCAGAGACAGCTGCTGTAAGGGATGTTGTGGCCAATCGCGCCATGCGTCACACCCGCGCCAATGTCTCTCAGGAGACCCGCGGGGTCAAGTTCTCTGGTGTCCAGCCAATCCATCCTCTCCTTCAGCACCAGGCCGTCGTTGGTTTCTCTCAACCTCCACGACGCAACCAGAACGCTGAACGGCGACAGAGGAGGCGTGCGCGCCAATTACAAGTTGGGACAATTGACCGTCCAACTGAGGCAGGACACAAGGTACAAGTGGAAAACGGTCGAATCGCTCGTCATAGAATTCGACTAGGCAAAATATGAAGAGTTCCTCTCTTCCGGCTCCAAGAGCCCAAAGGCCCGCGTCTATCGCAGGGTCTCCACGGGGACTTGCCCCTGAATCCGCTCTGAGCCCCTCTCAGAGACAGTTGCTGTAAGGGATGTTGTGGCCAATCGCGCCATGCGTCACACCCGCGCCAATGTCTCTCAGGAGACCCGCGGGGTCAAGTTCTCTGGTGTCCAGCCAATCCATCCTCTCCTTCAGCACCAGGCCGTCGTTGGTTTCTCTGAACCTCCACGACGCAACCAGAATGCTGAACGGGGACAGAGGAGGAGTGCGCGCCAATTACAAGTTGGGACAATTGACCGTCCAACTGAGGCAGGACACAAAGTCCAAACCGGCGTCTCTGCTACACCACATCTGGCACGCGAAGTTCGCGTTTGGCAGCCCAAACGTGAGGGTCACAAAGTTGGCTGCTCTGAAGTCCCATTCCCCATACGCCAAGGCGAAACTCGCGCATCTTGTCAAGTGCAAGAGGCACGCGCCTCTAGGCGAGGGGTCCAGCAGCCCTGCATCTCTCAAGCGTCTCTGCCCGGACGCAATAATCAGCAATGCGATAGTCGCGTCTCTTCTCAGCAGAGACGCCAGACGCGCGTCCTGAAGTCATGATGCAAGAGCTGCATTCATGCGCCCCGTGTCTCTGAACCCTGCGTCCCAGCCGCACAGAGCAAGGATGCCTCCCGTCCTCGACATTGCGAGGCTAATCTCTTTGATCCTCCTCCCACGGATCTGAGGGATTATTTAACCAAGAAGAGAAGTGCTAACCGGATCACTTCGTCATGTTACTGCGAACGGCTTATCACAATGCTCTCCGAATGCCGTTGCGATTCAAGTGCAAACCAGCAGTCTCTAGTCAGACAGCTGACCCTGATTCCCTGATCAGCTAAAAGAAGTCATTCCCATAAGAGGAGGGTCTTCTCTGACACTGAATATCCCGAGCTCACTGCAAACATGGCGAGCAGGAGCAGGGAAAACAATCTGCAGTCAGCTCCGATGAGTCTGACACTGAACCGGAAGGAGTGTACCGACACACTCGCACCCAGACCGGAGTGATCCCCTCGATTGACTACAATGCTCTAGCCCGGGGCATTGAGGTGAATGACTCGCATTCTGCTATTGCAGAGTCGCAGGCTTCAAACTCTTCCATGGAGAAAGAGGCCTTTATATACATGACCAGCACTCCTGAGGAGACCGCCAGGCGCTTGGAGCAGCAAGCCCAGGTCCAGAAGGAACAACTCGAGATGATTCGTGCTCAGCAAGAATCTATCGACTCCCTCAAGCAGATGCTCGCACAGTTGCTTTAAGACAAGAGAAAGTCAACCAACAAAGCCTCCTCTAGAAAGTCTAAGGGCAAATGAAAAGAGGGGGAAAGCTCATCTTCTGTACACATAGAGGAGGAAGAGCAACCTACTTCTGATTCGTCTAAATGCTCGTCGTAGGAAAAGGACGACCGAGACCAGGGAAATGTTCATTCTAAAAAAATGAATCAGTTGGAGCAACGTCTTGAGGCCCTTACCAACCGGAAAGGTCTCCAAGAAGCAGGAGTGGTCCGGCCATATCCGACCGAGTGGAACTTGGTTCCATACCCACCCAAGTTCAAGGCTCCGACTCTCAAGCGTTTGATGGGAAAGGTTCACCGAACCAACATATCTACTACTTCAAATCTCAAACAGGGAATGTGGTAGATAACGATGCCATCCTGGCGCGTTTATTCATTGGCACCTTAAAAGGGCTCGCCTTTGAATGGTTCATGAAGCTCCCGGAGGGCTCCATCAAAAATTAGGGCGATTTGGAGAAGCTCCTCCTAACGCGCTTCTTTGAAGATGACTCGGAGGTCACCATGCCAACCCTTTTGGCTACCAAGCAACGAAAAGGAGAGTCCGTCAAGTCTTTCGTAGAAAGATTTCAGAATGTGGCACTCCGATGTCCAAGAGGTATGACCCAGGTCACCCTGGTGGAAACATGCCGCCACAATCTCCAAACTTCACTCCTTGCCCAAATAGGAGTTGCCGAAAGCCGCACCTGGAAGCAGTTGATCCAACAAGGTGAACAGGCTGAAGAAATCGTCGCCCGGGTCAGGGCAGAAGAAAACAAACCCAGACCTGAAAGGTCAACGAGGCGTGCGCCAGACACATCCCTCCAAACCAAACGGAAGGACAACTTGGCGACAGAAACCAAATCTCCCGTCAAACCTCAACCGGTTAAAGGGAGTGGCTCTTCAAGCCAACCACGCGCCAACAAGCAGTATTCCTTCAAGGATGAACATGTCGACTCGCTCTTCAAATTACTCAACAAGAGCAATCGACTGAAGCTTCCTGAAGCTAGGCGCCCCGAAGAAGTCGGTAAAACCGATAATCCCAACTACTGCTTGTATCACAGGATGTTTGGACACCCCACCAAGAGCTGTTACGTCTTCAAGGACATCCTTCAGGCTCTAATTGATGCGGAGGTGTTAAAACCCGTCCAGAGTAGAAGAAAGTGACGGCCAACATGACGTCATTTCTCCAGTTTGGACGACAACCTCCAACATCTTCCAGAGTGATCCCTGTCCCAAGAGGAGAGCTAAGAGTGGTCAACACAGACCCTCACCAGCAGTAAGAGAAAGGCCTAGTACCTGTCCCCACACCTCAAGGAGAAGTCATGTGGGTTCATCCTGACCTTGTTGATGGCCAGCAATGGACTACTGTGACCAACAGGAAGTCCAAAGGTAAAGCAAAGGCCACATCCTGTAATGTGGTATGCGCCTCTTCTCGAGAAGCAGAGACTAATGTTCCATCACTGACTGATTCAGAAGAGGAAACGATAGTTCTTGCTGCAGAACCCAACCAACTGGTGGCAGAAACCCGTTCGGGGCAGTCATATTTGAAAAAGCATGGCGAAACGGTGGTAACCCCTCTGAGATCCGCTGCAGAGCCAGCCAAACCCTCCACAAAGCAACCAGTGGAGAAACAGAAAGAGCTTCGGTATTCCAGAGTTCTTTCGAAAGACATCGCGGAAGGATCCGCAGCACCTTACCGCTTTGATGTCCTTACTCAGCTGGCCAACATCCTAGCCCGGATTACTCTTTATGAGCTTCTTAGGCTATCAAAGTCGACCAGGGAAGCTCTACAAGAGGCCTTGGCTAATGCTGAGGTTTTCATGACCCAGGTGCCGATTGGACCAAAGGAGGAAGATGTAGAGGATTGCCTCCACGCCTCCCAAAATGCTCCCTGCATCACCTTCACGGCGGATGATATGCAGGTTAAAGGGAAACATGATCGACCCCTATACTTCACAGGGTATATTGGATCATCTGAGGTGGACCGCATTCAGGTAGATCCCGGGTCCGCATTGAGCATCATGCCTCACCGAGTCATGCAACATCTGGGAATTCCTACTCATCGTTTGAGCGCTACCTAGACAACTATTTATGGGTTCAATGCCAATGGAACCCGTCCAATGGGGAAGATCAAGCTCAAATGCCAGATCGGGGACCTAAGGTCGGAAGTGACATGCTACGTCATCGATGCTGACACTTCCTACAATCTACTGATGGGACGACCTTGAATTCATCGCAATTCTATCGTTCCCTCCACTCTCCACCAAGTCATGAAATACATTGACGGGAGTGGAAAAGTGCAAACGTTGATTGCCGAAAGGCATCCGTTCAAGGGAGTCGAGAATCATTTCACAGATTCCCTCATATATCAGGATTCTGTGGAGACAAATGAAGTCCCGCAACCAGAGGAGCCAGACTCTGGTAATGAAGCCGACACCGAGCTAGAAAAAGAAGAGTGCATGTGGGAAATAGATCCACTTGTAACGAGTACTGATAAGCTCGATGTTGATCATACCACTGATGATGTAGGCGGATGGTATATTAATGAAGACCTAGATTTGGCGTATTTCTCTGCGTTTGATTCTGAGTCGGTGCCATCAGACACCAGTACTGAAGTGGATGATGACCTCTGGCCGGCAATGGATGCTTTGACATTATTGCATGTACCAGTGAAATCGTCCTTCGGAACATACCGAGATGCTGGTAATGCGCAAGAAGCTGTATTCAGGGTTCCAGCGAGACGGAAAGGCCAAAAACCAATTCTTTTTGGGCGAATTACGTCTGAACCAACGCCCCATGAAGAGTCAGAAGACGAAGAGGAACCTCTTCAGTTCGGTCATTATGAGACGAAGGCACTCAGAATGATGGGAAGTATGGGGTATGATCTAACAGGCGGACCAGGGTTGAATTTCGGCAAAGGAAGGAGAACGCTACTTCGATCTTTTGTGCCGAAAGAGAAAACCCCTGATTATTATCATCAGACTCGCAGGGCGTTAGGCTATGTATCAACTCCAGCCCCATCAACCTCTGACTCTGAAGAGTCATTATATCATAATTACTCATCAGGCACGTCATCATGGGAGTCCGATGTTAGTGTCGGCAACATCTTCAGCGAACTTTCAGTAAACATGGTTTCAACAAGCCATCTGGAAGACGGAGATGAAGAAATGATCCAATCCGATACAGATCCTTAGATCAAACACTTAAACAATCTTTGGGACACTCGCTTTGAACAACGCGAGCCACCTACAGAAGATAAGGTTGTCCAGATCAATCTAGGAGATGAGGCTAATCCTAAGCCCATCTTCATAAGCGAAGGCCTATCACCTTCTGAGAAAAAGGATCTAATATCTCTTATACAAGAGTATATAGACGTCTTCGCTTGGAATTACGAGGACATGCCTGGACTTGATCCTCGAGTGGCTATGTACTGCCTCAATATCAATATGGACGTAAAGCCTGTCAAACAACAACAGCGACGGTTCCGCCCATAAATAATGGAGGCAATTCAATCAGAAGTCGGAAAGTTTATAGACTCTGGCTTCATTAGAGAAGAACAACATCCCGACTGGGTGGCCAACATTGTTCCCGCTGCTAAAAAGAACGGAAAGATCCAAATCTGCATTGATTTTCGTGATCTGAACGAGGCCTGTCCCAAGGACGAATTCCCGCTGCCAATCACAGATGTCATGATTGACAATACATGTGGATTCGAGCGAATGTCCTTCATGGATGGATTTTCAGGATATAATCAAATCAACATGTATCCTGACGACGAAAAACATACCTCTTTCAGGACACCAGTGGGGGTATACTGCTACACCGTCATGCCCTTCGGACTGAAGAATGCAAGGGCAACATATCAAAGGGCTATGAATGCCATTTTCCATCAACACATGCGCAAAACGGTGGAATGCTATGTTGACGACATCGCAGTAAAAGCCGCGCTAAAGGTGATCATATAGCTGATCTGGAGGTTGTCTTCGACATCATGCGGGCCCATCAGTTGAAGATGAACCCCACCAAGTCCTTCCTGGGGGTGGCCAGTGGCAAATTCCTCGGGTTTGTCGTAACCTCCACGGGAATTCATTTGGACCCGATAAAGGTTCACGCTATCCAAGAGATGCAACCTCCGAGAAACCTCAAGCAGCTCAGGGGATTGCAAGGACGATTGGCATACATCCGGTGGTTTATCTCAAATCTCTCCGGAAGATGCCGACCATTTTCTAAATTAATGAAAAAAGGTGTTTCGTTCATTTGGGACAACGCTTGCCAACAAGCATTTGAGGATATTAAACGGTACCTCACGCAACCGCCAATCCTTGCAGCTCCGGTGTCTGGAAAACCTTTCCTGGTATACGTCCGAGCAATGGATCATTCTTTAGGAGCTCTACTAGCTCAGAATGATGATCAAGAACGAGAGCAAGCAATCTACTATTTGAGTAGAACAATGATCGGAGCCGAACATCGGTACAACCCGATCGAGAAAGAGTGTCTGGCATTGGTGGTTGCTATTCAGAAATGCGACACTATTTGGTAGGCCAAACAATAAACGTCATCTCAAAAGTCAACCCTTTGAGGTTACTTATGACAAAGCCTTCATCATTGAACGGTCGGCTGGCAAAATGGGCCATATTGCTATCCCAATATGAAATGTACTTTTTACCATAAAAAGCCGTGAAGGGTCAAGCGGTGGCGGATGTTTTCCATTATGTTTGCAAAGGGGGAAAACTTATAAAAAGAGTTTGAGGAGCTAAATTACAAGTATTCTTAAAAAGATTACAAGTAGATGAGATTCTGGAGAAGTGTGCCGATAGGAGTCTGGTCAGCGCGCGACCACTTTGTCCCTTTGACGATGCGAGCGATGAGATTCCCTTCTCGCCTGGTTCGGGGAATCAGAGAACAGAAGGTTGGTAGAACCCTCTTGCTGCTTCTCAAAATCGCCTTCAATAAGGAATTCCTTCTCGCCTGGTTCCAGAGATTCCTTGAGAAGAAGGACGATGTTAGGGTATCAACACCCTGATTAGAGAAAGCAATTCTCTAAAAGGTCTCTGAATTCAAGAGCGCACGGTGCGTTATGAAGAAGCCTCTGCTTGTGGAGTCCTCCCGTATGCATGTGTGTCTGTCTCCTTGTACCCCTGGCGGGCTATTTATAGGGAGAGCAAGGGTATAATCGTCCCTTGAAGATATGGAAACAGATTGAATCAAATCTGTTTAAATCTGGAAATTAGCCTTACTGCGAGGCTAGGATAGCTTCTGCGGAGCTAGAATTGGCAGGTCGGTTGATCTGTTTTGATCCTTTCCATATTGTTAGGAGATTCTCCTTGATCCTTTTACTCGTTTCAAGAGAGTCAAGAGATAGCGACAATCACCTGCCATATTTGAATCCTGATTGGATTTGATTTGTTTGAATCCAATCTCATCAGGAGATTTGATTGGTCAAAGGTTGACCGTAGTAGATCAATAGCGGAGCTGCCCGCTTTGAAGCTCATAGCGGAGCTAAAGGCAATCCTTGGCGAAATCCGAAAAGAGGCTTTTCGGCGAAGCTGTCAATTAGCTTCCTGGCGAAGTTGGATGATGCTAGCCTCTCAATCGAGGCTATCTCCTTGGGCTAATGTAATGCTAAATGCTAGCATCTTAGACCTGCTGAGGTCTGTTTAGAAACGTCCCGGGCTCACTGTTCTGCTTGCTGGATCAGTGGAGTCCAAGCTGCTTCCTTGTCCCTTGGAGGTGGATGAAAACTGGTCTTCAGCTCGTCTGCCACTTGTCTTTTATAAATGTCAACAAGTTAGACATTTGTTCAGACCAATAGGAATCTTGTCTTTTTTAAGTGTCAACAAGACCCCCTTCAAAGTTTTCGAAAGTCTGCAATAGCCCAGACTTCGAAACACTTTGAACTGCTGTGATCGATGGTGTGTGGAATATGAACGTCGCCATGATGGTTGAGTTCAGCTTTGCCTTCAATCCTGCTTTGGGATAAATCTGCCGAAGAATTGCACTGGATCGTGACTCTGAGTAGCTTCGCGCACGGGTAGCTCCGCATCTGGGCTTCCGGGAATAAGTTCGCTTTGGAACTCCTGTTGCCTTTTCAAAGCCAACTGTCACGGGCTGATTTACGAGGAGGATCATTTCTCCTTTCGCGCCGTTCGAGGGAGATATTCTCCGGTCGCACCTTACCAAAGGAGGATGTTTCCCTTTTTCAAGGTGCTATAAGTGCCTTTTATGAGGGAGACGTTTTCTCCCTTTGCACGGTTCCAAGGGAAAACCGTCCCTTCCATCAAGGCGCAATAAATGCCTTGAATGCACTCGAGCTTCCACGCTTGAAGTGAGAGTGCTCAGGCCATGAGGCCTATAAATAGGACACTTGAGGTCCTCTGAAGAGAAATGGCCTGCTTGTTTTCTCTTCTCTTGGTTGAGAGATATACTCAGATCTCTGAATTAGTGGGAAAGCCCATTCTGGTTCTTATCTGGCCAAGGACCAGTAAGTCTTGATCATTCAGAGACTTCACCGCTTTTAGGGAACTCATCTCCCTTGATTTGCTGCTTTAGGGATTGGCTGGCTTCCCTTGTTCTCCATCTTGCAATTGGCTGCTGCAGAGAAGGATCTCATCATAGCTTTCTGTGAAGCTATCATCTTGATTTGTTCACTACATGTTAAGTCCGCTATGCAGGCAGGACTTGGGACTTGGTCTCTTCAAGAGTTGAGCCGGTCTTGCCATATTGGTGAATGTTGAGACTGTATCTCACAAGATCAGTCTGACTTTGCCATATAGGCGAGGCTAGGACTTGGCGTTTGCTGAGCCAGCCCATTGGTTGCCGTGCAGGTGAGGCTTATCCTCTGCTTTGACTGAAATTGGATTGCTTTGACCCAAAGAACCTGACTTAGATCTTTTGTAGCTCTTCCTGTGCTTAGTTGCTAATCTGTTCTGATTTGCCTTGCAGTGGGCTATGTTCACCAATCTTGTGACTTGATGGAGGGAACCATAAAATTGCCTTATGCTTCCCCGGTTGAAGCTTTACTTTTAAGCAGGAGGAACAATTTGGGGCAGCGGGTGCGTGTCCCAAAGGCCGTTGGCAGCCTCTTATCCGTGATGATTCGTTCTGAGGTGAGGTTGGTTGCCGCTTTTACCGGAGATGATCCGCTTCAAGATAGTGGGCGTCGCCTGTGGGATCGCCGGCACCATTGCCGACTTTCAACTTTGGTGGCCTTTGGGGGCGATCCTCTTCGGGAAAGCGAGTATCGCGCCCGTTAGATTACTGGTATCACTGCCGATTCCCATTATACGTGATCTATCGTGTTGGCGGAGATAGGTTTTTCAGGCTTCAACAAAAATGGCCTGGCATGATCTGCCATTTTGTGGAGAAAAATGACCGTGTCCCTGTGGCACCATCTGTTCATATGCGAAGGGTTACGACCTTTTGCCGGAGGAAGGCCTTTCCTGTCCCGTTGATTTGGTTTGAAAGCAGATAAAACCACTTGTATGCCTCAAATGATCCTGTTGGGCAACTGGATGTATTATATAAAACACAACTTTGATGTAATATTAATGTACCCTTCCTGTTAAATCAATGAAAGTTCATCTTCCGATCATCTGATTTTTTGCTTGCTTTCACTGAGAGTCTGGCCATAGCTGGGCTAAACTGTGTGCGGAGCTAAGGACATAGTCCTTTCTTCGAATGATTTTCGCGAGACTGGCATGTCCCGCGAGCAGCACCTTTTTGGAGGGCTAAGGTAAGCCTCTCGGCTAAGCCCTTGAAGGATTGTGCGAAGTCCGCACTTTGCTCCTGTGCAAAGTTAACCCTTAGTGGGGTTGAACCGTCGCCCCTTGGGAAAGCGCCTCGGGCGCTTCGGGCGATGTTTCGAATTAATTCGAAACGGCGGCATGTGCCCTTTTTTCGAGGCCTCAATTTAGGCGCTGATTGGCCTATAAAAGCCCGATCGGGCTGAACAGAAAAAGATCTCCTTTTTTTTCCAGAGAAGTTTCTGTCTTTCCATCTTCTTCTTCCTTCTTTACTCAGAGTACTTTGAGAACTCTTGCATTTCTTCGATGGCGCCCAAAAGACGAGCGGGAAAAGAAGCAGCGACTTCTGCAGCGGAGGGCGCTCCTCCTCCGGTCATCGAGCGACCGATCGCTGGTAAGGAACTTTCCGACCTGGTTAGAGAGTGGTCTCCATCCTTTGGAGCCGATACTCGGCCATTAGGACGATCAGGCATGATCTGTCCTCATTAGAGAATTCGTTCTCCTCCCTATTTTCCTTGTACCAGGGAGTTAAGAACTGAACAGTTCTTCTTTGGGCTTTCGCACGAAGCCATAACTTGGGCCATCTCCGTACTGTTTGAGGAAAGGACTTGAATAAGTCCTCTCAGTCATGATGACTTTTGACCATAATGCCCTTTTGATGACATCAGCCCTCAGGGCTATACCACTTCCTGCTTAAGCGAAGTTGGTGCTTCGGATTTCTTCCTGCGAAGATGCAGTTTCATCCACGAGATCAAGCTTCATCGAAGCTATTGCCTTGCTGGCCTTGCTCGCTGAGCGAGGCTATGCCTTAGTGAATTTTTATGTTTTCATATCCACTTGGTTGATGAACTAATCATAGCTCATTCATGTCTTTGCAGTGCATTACACCTCCGGTCTCCCGAACAGTCTTTTCGGGTTATCCAGTAGAGCAGATGGTAGCATCAGCTTGCGATTCCATGGAGAGGCTTCTTTATTCAGCGAGCGGAGCTCTCTTGTCCGGGATACGCTCATCCAAGGCGGTCATCCGCAGACCATGCGGAGTATCTTAACCACTGCTCCGCTTGAGGATGTCGACCGTCAGACTTACAGAAAGCCTGACTTCATATTCGGGGATGCTGCACCTGATCCTGATCGCCAGTTGCAGGCCGGCGAAGGGCAGTGGATTTTTCAGTTGGATGGCGAGAAATCTTATCTTCCGTCCACTAAGCGACACTTTCCTTTGTCCTCCTTCGCGGCTGTGACTCAGGCTCGGAAGATGGCGTGGAGTGTGAGCCGAAGTGCTGAATCTGTCCATGTCGGGAGATTGTCATATCAGTCCGGCTATTCAGGGGCGGGCCCTCCTCGCGGCATAATGGGGCTGTACCCTGGGAAGGTATCGCGAGAACTTCCAGTGGGAGAGAATCCGGCTGTGGCGCAGACTTTTGGCGCCCAATTCTGCGCAGTTGGCGGGAATTACCCCGCTACTGACTTCAGGACCCTTGGTTGGGTTCATCCTCCCAAGACATGGTGGGCGGAGTTGACCAACTATGTCCTTGCTAATTTCGGGAAGGACTTGGAGAAGTTAAACCTCCATGAGGCCGTCAGGGCGACCTGCTACGGCATTGATATAAAGGTGGCGTGCTTCTACGCCATCCTTGAGTTATACTGCCCTGCCTCGGGGACCTTCTTCACCCCAGTTGGTGAGTTGGGCATGGCTCTGCATGAGATGTGGGAAATCTCTGCCTTGCCTTTTGGGTCTCTTCCGTACGAAGAGTACTTTTCCTGTGAAGCGGAGTTGGCTCTGCTGGAGAAGCAGGAGCCTGCTTTGCTTGAGACTTACAGGGAATTGATGTGCCACTTGCACATTTGTTCCAGCATCCACACTGGTGGCAAGAGTAGCTTGAAGAGCTTAAAGAGCTGGGGGAACTATCTGTTCCCGGACATGAAGAGTGCGCCTGAAGCTGCTCATTGCGGAGTTGCTGAAGGGGACATCTTGGCCCGGATGGAGGCGCATGCCGAAAAGGACATCATCGTGACTGAAGATGATGGTGCTTTTGAGGAAGGTGATGTCCTTCGGAGCTTTCACCACCAGGCTCGTCGGCCTATGTCTCGGCAGGCGCTGCTGGCCGGTTTCTTAACCATCTGGTTAAAGAAATATGTGGTGCCGTCTTCCTCGGGTGACATTGTCCACCCGAATGTCTTGCTGCCGGCTGTGCGCTTGGTCCATGGCCACCGTCTGGGTCTTCTCCCGGCTATGGTGTGCTGTATCCAGAGGGGCCTTCGTGCGCTAACGGAGGCTTTCTGCAGACCATCGGTGTCGAGGAGAGGAAAGGGTGCCGTCCTGCCCTGTGACGGACCCAATCCTAGGGTAGGTTTACCGTATACCTACTTGATGGCGTGGTTCGCCTTGCACTGCCCGGCTTTGATTGGAGCTGGGGCGGATCCTCCGCAGGGTGTTCGAACGGCACTTCTCCGCCGCTTCGAGGGCTGTTCATGGCAGAAGATCTACGTGGCTGAGGCCCGTAAGTTAGTACGCCGATATGACGCTTACAGCCTGTTCCGCTGTTTTCCTCGCATGCGGGATGCGGGGTACAATGAGGAATTCCATGATGCGGAATCGAGTGACTCTCCCATGAGTCGAGGTATTTTCGAGTGGCTGGTCAGCATCCGGCCCTCGCATTTGCTGTTCAGGAGTGGGGACACCTGCTACCTGGAGCCCTACGTTCCGAGCCGGTTTGCCCGCCAATTCGGGTATGACCAGTTGTACGTGGGCAACCCGAATCCGGACTTGGCTTTCATGGGGAGCCTCATTGATGGGGCCCGCGCCTGGCAGTTCTTTACTGCAGATGGCACTGGGGCGCGGCTACGCACGCCGTTGAGAGATCCCGGCCTTCGGACGACCTTGTGCTTCTGCCAATGGTATGCGGCTTCGAATTCCACGCCTCCTGGATTCAATGCCAATAGTTCGGGTGTGAGATTGATTGCTCATCGGATGAGGCAGAAGGCTTCTGAGAAGAAGGAGGGTAAACGAGTCCGTGTCCCTGGCATAGAGGAGTTCATCGCTGTGGATGATAGCGAGGCTTCTGATGCAGGGAGCCCTCGCTTTGAGGTAGGGACAGGAGCTGATGTCCGTGAAGCTGACACCTGTGAAGCCGGCTCCGGCGTGGTGGGGACAGCTTCCCCACGACATGTGGAAGAAGTGGAAGAAGAGGATTCTGATGTCCACTTCAAGAGGAAACGTGGGAGTGGATCCCGTAGGAAGTCGTTGGCGAAGAAGCCCCGTCGCCATGCTCCTACAATTGTGGTAGAGGGCGAACCCTCTACTGCGCTTCCTTCTGCTGCTCCATTAGTGGCTGAGCCGTCGGTTGCTGAACCGACTACTGGTAAGATTGACCCCATCTAATATGCCTTCAGCGCACTTTAAATAACTCATCATTTGCTTTTTGTTGCAGGAGCTGAGGCAGTTGGAGGGCAAGGGGAACACTACGATCCCCTGTTCACTTATAGGGCTGCAGCCAGCTCTTCCGCTCACTCGCAAGAGTCTGGGAGTGGCGCAGCTGATGTCGGTCCTTCGGGTGTTGGGACCTCCAAAGGAAGTTCTGTGGAATCAAGCTCTATTGAGTGGTCTGCAGGGGATTCGGCGGGCGAGAGCGGGCCGGCCATTTACGTCGAGTCTGGTAAGAACTTTCCGATGGGACCCTTGGATTTCGATGTGGCTGACGAGGTGACATCAGCCTTCGGTATGACTACGATCTCTTGGTCTTCGCCTGTTTGCTGCGTCTCCTTTTTGACCTTGGTTTTGTTGCAGGTATTCGTCCCCAAGGTGCATCAGCTTCGAAGGAAGCGGAGGGTTCTCCTAAGAGGTTAGAGGGCGAGTCGAGTGCTTCGACCGCGGCGGATGCTGCTGTGTTGGACGCGCTGTATGGCGACCTCCCCTCTTATCAGCCCATGACAACTGAGAGGTCGGGGGTTGTGGAGACGACAGTCCCACAGATGCCTTCACTCCCGAGTGAGATGCCGGCGAGTATGGAGTTGAGGGTGATCACCAGCCCTGCCTCCCCAACTCAGGTGGTTGAGCCCGTTGCTCCAGAGGTAGTTGCCAGCCCTTCCCTCGCGGTGGCTGGTGTATTAATTTCGATGAGGACTCCGCCGAGATCGTCCTTGGCTTGTCCTGCTGCTGTCGATGTTCCCGCTTCTTCTTCTGCGGTGGTGTCGGCCGGGCTGGTAGACTGCTCCGAGGTTGTCCCTCTACCAAAGATTGATGAAGCTGAGAATGACTTCATAGGTAATCTGGTCGATAGCTTCTATAACAATTTGGAGCAGACTATCGGTCTAGTCTTGAAAGGCTCGCCTGTGCCATTTTCGAAGCTGAAGGTGGTCCTCTCCCGAGGTATTGATTGCATTCGAGACTTTGAGGGGTACCATCAAGCTACTGCTCTGGAACTCCTGGTAGATGACCTTGAGAAGGACGTGGAGGAATGGCGCCGTCTCTATCGTTCAGACGCAGCGTCTTTGGCTGATGAACGGCTCACACATCTTGTTGCCCAAAGGCGCGAGGCTCAGCTCGCCGCTCAAGAGGCTGCTGAGGCTATCTCCTCTGACTTGAAGTCCTTGGAGACAGAGCAAGTAGAGGTTGGGAGTGCAATTGACGCTTCCACCAGTGCTCTTCTTGATGCCGAAGATAAGGTTAAGAGGGCCGAAGAGATGATCCGGAAGGCAAATCTCCTCTTATCCAAAGCTACACAGATGCGTCATGAAGAGACTGTGCGGCTTGAGCAGCTCAGGGCTCAGAGTGAGGAACTGGCGTGGCAGGAGTTGTCACAGAGGGCGACTTTGGCGGAGGTCGAGGCTCATCTGGCTCAGGCGGTGGACTTCGATGAGGCTGAGCTGAGATCACAGGCGCTGGCCCAGGCTGCTGATGATAGGAGAACGAGGCTAGCTTAGCTCGGGGATCGGATTCGATCTTACCATATACGCCTGTAGGCCATTGTATATGCTCCTCCATGTATCCCATCTTTTTGGCTTTAATAGAAAATTTTCCTTTTGACTTCTGCTGTTTGGATAATGAGACATGACTGTCTGTTGGTTCAGAGGTCGCAATGACATTACCAATTGAGATGTTGCCAGTCTCGAGGTTAGCCCATTGCGGGGCTGGAGTGAAGATACTTGCCTTTTGTAAATGTCAGCAAGTATGAGGCCTGTCTTTTGTAAATGTCAACAGGGCTCGAGATTGAGACTTAGCTGTCTGCTGGTTCAGAGGTCGCAATGACATAACCAATTGAGACGCAACCAAGCTCAATGATAGGGGCTTGGCTTTCTGCCAGTTCAGAGGTCGCAATGACGTAACTGGTTGAGAAGCCACCAAGCTCAATGGTAGATGAAACTCGGCTATCTGCAAGTTCAGAGGTCGCGATGACGTAACTGGTTGAGAAGCCACCAAGCTCAAAATAGGTGATACTTGTCTTTTGTAAATGTCAACAAGTATCGAGACCTGTCTTTTGTAAATGTCAACAGGACTCGAGATTGAGACTTAGCTGTCTACTGGTTCAGAGGTCGCAATGACATAACCGATTAAGACACCACTAAGCTCAATGACAGATGAGACTTGGCTATCTGCCAGTTCAGAGGTCGCAATGACATAACTGGTTGAGAAGCCACCAAGTTCAAAAGTCGGATTGGATTTGGAAAAGGTCTCGTCTTCTCGGGGAGAAACGAGGAAATCACTGTCATAGGTTTAATGTTAACGTAACAGCGGAATATGTATGGTCCTACCATTCTATGGATGAGAATTGGTAAGTGACTTTGGAGGTCTCGCTCTCATGAGGAGAAATGAGGGGACTGCTGTCATAGGTTTAATGTTAACGTAACAGCGGAATATGTGGTCTTACCATTCTATGGATGAGAATTGGTTAGTGATTCTGGAGAGGGAATCAAGTGGGAGCAGGTCCCTTGGGATTTTAAGCAAACCCCCAGCTACCAACAGATTTGATATGCTTGGAGAAAGAGAGAGGCTCTCTTTGTGCGCATTCCGGACGCGCGGATCTCGATCAGAGGTGTAATGTTAACTTGATCGAGAGCAAGATCCTTGATTAAGGATAGTACTTCTTTAAGAATTTGCCATTGATTGGCATCATGAGGAGGTCGCCCTCTGCAGTCATAAGGCGGTATGCTCCGTTTGAATAGACTGTCTCTATCACAAACGGTCCTTCCCATTTAGGCTGAAATTTGCCTTTGGTCTTGTGCGTCATAATCATCGGTCGTCTGACGGCTAAGACCAGATCTCCTTTCTGGAAGGTTCTTTGCTTAACCTTCTTATTGAAGGCTTTTGACATCCGAGCCTGATATAGCTCGATGTGTTGCTGAGCTTGCAGCCGCTTCTCGTCCAGGGCTTCGAGCTCTTGAAGACGCAGGTGATCATTGTCTTCTGATGTCATTTTAGTAGTCAGGGCTACTCGCAATGATGGCACCTGGATTTCCAATGGGATGACCGCTTCGCACCCATATACCAGGGAGAAAGGCGTATTGCCTGTCGGTGTCCGAACCGTAGTCCGGTAGGCCCAAAGGCATTCACCGAGCTTTTTGTCCCAATCTCGCTTGTTTGAGGAGACAAACTTCTTGAGCAGCTTGATGATTGTCTTGTTGAATGCTTCTGCTAAACCATTGGCGGCAGGATTGTAAGCTGTTGAAGCCATATTCTGAATTCGGTATTTATCGCAGAACCGATAGAATCCTTGGCTTATGAATTGAGGACCATTGTCGTGGATGATCCGCCTGGGGACACCAAATCGATGGATGACATGGTGTTTGATGAAGCTAACCAGATTGGAGGTTTTGACTTCGGCCAACGGTATGGCCTCTGCCCACTTTGAGAAGTAATCGGTTATTGCTAGGATAAACCGGTGACCTCTTGCCGAAGAGGGGCTGATTGGCCCTACGACATCAATTCCCCACGCTTCAAATGGCCATGAAGCAGCAGTAGGGTGGAGCAACTCCGAAGGCTGGTGTATAAAGTCAGCGTGAATCTGACATGCCTTGCACCTTCGCGCATATTGGATGGCATCGGTTATCATAGTTGGCCAATAGTACCCAAGCCGATGTAGCCTGTCTTTGAGCTTCGGACCCGGCTGGTGGGCTCCACAAATGCCGTCATGTGCTTCTTTGAGTACTTGCTGTGCCTCAGACTGAGAAAGGCACCGAAGGAGGACATCGTCATATGAACGACGGTAGAGCGTCTTCAGAGTAGGATCGTAATAGAAACGGGGGGACCTTCGTCTGATGGACGCCGCTTCTTTAGGATCGTCAGGGAGCAATTCGTGCAGAGCATAGTCAATGAGAGGGAAGCGCCAATCCCTCGGCTCGAGGTCTGCAGAGACATTATGAACCTCTTGGATTTTCAGCATATGCTTAGAGCATACGAGGTGTCGGGTCGCGACTGTGAGATAGTACTCGGTGTCGGCTGGCAAGGCTAGCGTCGTCGCTAATGCAGCGAGAGCGTCCGCCTTGGTATTTTGAGATCGAGACACATGCCCAATGTAGAAACCTTCAAATAGGTTAGCCAACTCAATGGCCATATGGTAATAAGGCACCAAGTCCTCATGGCGGACTTCATATTCGCCTTTAACCTGATTGATGATCAGTTTTGAATCGCCATAAGCTTCAAGGTAGCGTACCCCCATTCCATGGGCGAGCTGAAGACCAATGAGCAGAGCATTATATTCTGCTACATTGTTGGAGCATGATTCTGTCAAAGAAAATGCTCTGGGAAGAACATGGTTCTGTGGGGAGATAAACACAACCCCCACTCCGGCAATAATCTTGCCTTTAGGGCCCATTCGCGATGCTCCATCAAAGAACATCTGCCATACTTTCTCTACTGAAGTTGCGTTGGACTCGAAGACTTCATCAGGGATGTCTTCGTGGAGTTTTGAATGCTCCGGAACTGGATGAGCAGCCAAGAATTCTGCAAGGGCTTGGCCTTTGACCGCCTTCTGAGGAATAAAGGTCATGTCGTATTGAGACAGCAGAAGTGCCCATTTAGCCAATCTTGAATTTAGTGACCTTGACTTCGTCATAAGAAGACGTAAAGGATTCACCCTGGAGATGACATGTATGGTCTGGCCAACCAAATAATGCCGTGTCTTCTGAATGGCAAAGACGAGAGCTAAACACTCTTTCTCAACAGGATTGTAGCGAGATTCCGCTCCTATGAGAGTCCTGCTCAGATAATAAATGGCCTGCTCGTGGCCATTGCCGTCTTTTTGAGCGAGGAGGGCGCCGAGGGAGTAGTCCAGAGCTTTTACATAAAGCAAGAATGGCTTCCCTGATGTAGGGGCCACTAAGACTGGAGGCTTTGTGAGGTACCTCTTGATGTCTTCATAAGCTTCCTGACAAGCTTGATCCCATACGAAGGAAGCACCCTTTTTCATGAGCCAGGTGAACAGCTGACAGCGGCCTGAGAGATTTGCAATGAATCTTCTGATGTAGGCCAACCTGCCTTGCAAGCCTCTCAGCTCTTTGAGGTTCCTTGGCGGATGCATGCTCTGGATAGCTCTGACTTTGTCTGGGTCAAGGTGAATCCCTTTTGATGTGACAATAAACCCAAGGAACTTGCCACTTGACACTCCCAAGAAGGATTTTGTCGGGTTCATTTTCAGTTGATGAGCCCGCATTATGTCGAACATCTTTCTGAGATCGCGGAGATGCTCATCGTTGTTGCGGCTTTTGACAGCAATGTCGTCAACATAACATTCCACTGTCTTTCGGAGATGATCGCGAAAGATCGTACTTAATTCCCGCTGGTAGGTTGCTCCGGCATTCTTCAGTCCGAAGGGCATTACAGTGTAGCAGTATACCCCCAATGGTGTTCGGAACGAAGTATGCTTCTCATCGTCGGGATACATCTTAATCTGGTTGTACCCTGAAAAGCCGTCCATGAAAGACATCCTTTCGAACCCGCATGTGTTGTCAATCATGACATCAGTGATGGGCAGTGGAAATTCATCTTTGGGACAGGCCGCATTGAGATCACGGTAGTCGATGCAGATCCGTATTTTGCCGTTCTTCTTGAGGACGGGGACTATATTAGCCACCCAATCTGGATGTTGCTCCTCCCGAATGAAGCCACTTGCAATGAGTTTGTGAACTTCGGCTTCAATAGCTTCCATAATGTTCGGGCGAAACCGACGTTGTTGCTGCTTGACTGGCTTGACGTCGGGCTTGATATTCAGCCGGTGCATAGCGACCTGTGGGTCGAGTCCGGGCATGTCTTCATAGCTCCACGCGAAGACGTCTATATACTCTTTTACGAGTATTATCAATTCCTCCTTTTCTATAAGTGATAGGCTTTCACTTATAAAGATGGGTTTGGGATGATCTTGACTTCCCAGATTGACCTGCATCACCTTGTCTTCAGTAGGCGGCTCACGCAGTTCGAACCGTTTTTCCCATTGGAGGCTTAACTGCTGGGCCTATGGTTCATCATTGGCAGCTTCCGCAGGTTCCAATTGACTGCTTGAAGTCATATTCGCGGCGAGGCTTTTGAACATTTCTCCTATGCTGATATCGGAGTCCCACTCGGAGGATGAAGCCGACTGTGATGGAATTGGTCCGTCGTCTTTGACCTGAACTGTTACTGATGATGTGGGCGTGACGTAACCCAACCCCCTGCGTGTACTATCATAGTAATTTGCAGGTTTTCCTCTTGGGACGGAGTTACGCATCAAGCTGCGTCTTCCTTTTCCGAAGTTTAGGCCCGCTCCCTGCTTCAGGTTGTAACCCATCTTCTTCATAATATGGCGCGCTGATGGCGCGTAATGAAAGAACTGTGGAGCATCCGACTCTGAGCTTGAGTCTGTAGTTGAGAATCTCCCTGGCCGGGCTCTGCCGAAGATTATCGGCGACTGACCTTGTTTGGAAGGAGGGATCACCAGCGTAGCCCCTTCTATGACCTCCATAGATGTATTGGCCGCACTTGGCTTATGTACGGGCATGTGCAGAGAGCCATCCATAATGGATTTGATCGACCGCATACTCACAGGATAATCAAAAGAAATATTGTCATCAATTACCCATTCACCTTCTTCCTCAGAAGGAGTATTACATTTGGGGTCAATGAGACATGCTGTAATTGGTTCGCCAGTCAGAATGGCTGGCATGCCCGTTTCGGATTCCGAATCCGCCTCATTGCCACTTTCATCATCGTCTGGCAATGGTTCTCCCGGCGTTCCACTAGCCTCTTGATATAGGAGAGCATCAGTGAAGTAGTTTTCCACCCCCTTGAAGGGTTGCTTCTCAGCGAAGACAGTTCGTACTGTCGTATCATCCTCCATATATTTGAAGCACTGGTGGAGGGTAGAAGGGACGATCCAGTTGGCATGGATCCATGGTCGTCCCAGTAGCAGGTTGTATGATGTGTCCGCATCGATGACATAGCATGTCACCTCTGACTTCAGGCTTCCGATTCTGCAGCGGAGCCGAATCTTCCCAAGTGGATGACTGCTCCCGGCATTGAAACCGTATATTGTAGTGGTGGTTGCAGACAACCTGTACAGTGGTATGCCGAGGAAGTAGAGGAGCCTTTTGGGGATGATGCTGAGTGCAGACCCCGGATCGACTTGTATCCTTTCAATGCAGGTTGAACCGATATATCCGGTGTAGTACAGAGGTCGATCGTGCTTGTTGTCCTTGAGAAGCATATCTTCCGCCGTGAAGGTAATAGCAGGCACCTTTGACTGTGCGTGATGGCACTCTGAGCAGGAAGGCCGCATCTCATCACCAGGAACCTCGGGCATGCATGTCAGAAAGGACTCCGAGTTGGCCAGCGCATCTCTGAGTGCCTCTCTTGTCTCTTTGGAGAGACGAAGAAGCTCGTGTATTGTGATACGAGCCGGGATATTGGCTAAGTGGGCCAATATATCAAAGCGAAAGGGCGTGTCTAGCCCTTGACTTGGCGGTTTCTTCAACACATGGTCGAACCGCACCTCCTTAGGCTTTTCCTTTCCCTTGGCTGGAATTGGAGTGGATGCCGGCATTGGTACTGACGTCGTTTGCTGCTGTATCTCGTCAGTAGGCTTGTCATACTGCCTTTGATATGACTTTCCAGACCGGGTGCCCGTCTGTTGAGGCGCATCTGCCTGCGCTGTACAGGCATGCTTCTCTTCTTCTGAATCGCTGAGGGAAGCCGAAGTAAGATTACCATCATCTGGCAGGACAGAGATGACATTGCAGGACTTGCCTTTTGAGTTGGGTTGCCTTGAACCCTGTTGAATATCTTGGACGAGATCCGGGTGTATCCACATGACTTCCCCCGTCTCCAATGTCAAAGGGACGAGACCCTTGTTGTATTGAGTCATGGCTGGAGGATGCTTGACTTCCAACCGCGGCGCCGGGGCTGGATAGGTCCCGTCAGGAACTGTGACCTTCTGGGCAGTGCCGAACTCAAGAGTCACCATATTGGCAGTGACTTTCTTCTGCTCCGTCTTCAGTGTGAGGACGCCGGCATCAATCAGGGCTTGTATCCTGTCCTTGAGGACATAACACTTGTCAGTAGGATGGTGAATCATCTTATGATAGAGGCAGTATTTGGGGTCGTTTGTGCGCCCTATCTCATCAGGACGTCGAGCATCCGGCAGCTTCAGCTTGTTCCCTTTGTGGAGCAGATGGAATATTGTAACCACCTGATCATCTTTGAAGGAGTACTGTTTTGGAAGGAACTTGGGCTCCTGATTGTTGAAGCCGCTCTTCTTAGCCTTCGACTACACGTCTCCGGATAACTCTACGGACATAATCTCTTTCCCCTTAGCTTGGGAAGACTGAGGTGGGTCGCCGCGTCCTTTGCTGTTCGTACCCCATTTGCCTCTGGGGGCGGATGGCTCGAACTTTTTAGCCGACTTCTCAGCTATCTCAGCTTGTTCGACTAATTCCTTCCAAGTGTGGGCTTTGACAGCCCCCATGCAAACTTCTACTTGATCCAAGAAGTTATGCCTGCATGTCTGTAAGAGCATGGGTAACGGCATCCCTGCTGGACACATCAAGGATAAGTTTCTGAACCGCTCAATGTAATCGCGGACGGGTTCGCCCTTCTTCTGTACGGTAGAGAGGAGCTTGTCTATGGTCACTTCAGTGTCGTCCTCATAGAAGCGAGAGAGGAACCGAGTTTCCAGGTCGAGCCAGGAATTGATAGAGCCTGGAGGGAGGCTTCGGAACTAGTCGAATGCCACGCCCTTTAGAGTGCCAATAAACAGCCTAGCCATGATGGCGTCGTTGCTTATGACATTACCAGTCTGAGACCAGAAATAGTAGATGTGCTGATTGGGCGAGCTCTTTCCATCATAGGTATGCAGCGTTGGTGGTTTGAACTTTGGTGGGTATGGCACCGAATCCCACTCTAGTGGATAAGGACGGACTGTCCCCACCTTCTTTAATTCATCCCTCTGAGCTAGGGATGCAATCTGAGCCTGGAGGCCCTTAAGCACTTCAGCATCTAGGGAAGAACCTCCCTTGGATTTCGGATCATTGCTAAAGTGTTCCTCCTCATCGTGGTGGCTTCCGGTATCATTGCCGCTTCGATTGCTGAGGAGTTGGGCAAGCATCTGTTGAATATTGTCCAGGGCTTCCTGCTAGGTCCTGGAGGTTTGCTCTTGAGCTTCCAAACGCCGACGAAGGTCATCGCTAGCGTTATCGGCCATGTTGACCGATGCTTTGTCGGTTCGCACTGAACTGACCGTCGCTGACGAGGCATACCCGCTGTCTTCCTTTTCTTCGTCTGAAGATTGAGGTGACTGCCCGGGTGATGGCGGGATCAGGGCCGTCGAGGAAGAAGGTTGCTCGTAATTGTAGGGTATTGCCACCCTGGATCTGGTGTTTCGGAAAACACCTTCTTCTTGTACCGAGACCTCGCCTAGGCCTGGATTATAATCTGGATCTGGAGAACTGAAAGGGGGACCATCAGATGTCTGACTCCCCTTGCGTCGCTCTCGGCCTCTTCCGGTCATATTGACAGAGGCGAAGATTGGATCTGGTGAGGCGCCCCTTCCGCGATGCCTCGTAGGAACATGTGCGGACAACCGATCAAACACCGATTGCCGGTGCGAAGATACAGCCATGGTTGGATGTAGCCGGCAGCGGTTGAATGGATTATCACAAGTCGGCATCCTCTTTGACAACAGGGGAAAGTAGTTCGGAGGGGCTCCGGCTTCCGCTTGCTTACCAGGAATTCTCGTAGGTCAGGCCCAACAGAGCCTGGATAACTTCGCAGAGAAGCTTTTTCGGAGTGTACATGGGACGATACTCCATTCTTCTTATCCCTGCAAAAGGGATTAGCACTGAATAGTGCTTCAGATCTAGATTCGCCAGCAGGTGCGAACTTAGTGCTTGATGAACTAGAGAGCGGAGCACGCCGAGGTGCTTTATCCGCTATTCCGCCGCGAAGGAGATTAGCCTTAGATGACTCTTTGGCCTTAGCCTCGCGGCCATGGATCCAATGAGTATGCTTTGGTATGGTGGCTTCGCTTGTGAAAGCGAGGCTGTCAGAAGGCTTTGCTGCCTTTGATTTGAGCGACGGTATGATTGTCGTCGGGACTTCATGATTGGCAGCATCGTTAGGGTAGATAGGCATCTTACCCTTTTCTTCGCGGGAGAGGCACAGTTTCGGCGTGACTACACCGGAAACCTCGGTTGGAGACTTCTGCTTGGGCTTCCATATCCGCCTTGATGGAAAATGCTTAGGTTCACGAGGAACCTGAATAGCCACACGCGGGGCTGTGGGGTGTTGGCAGAATTCTGCCTCTGGTTTCTGATTTGAAACCTTGGTCGTGAAGACCTTCCTGTGCTTCCGTGCTCGAAGCGTCAGGTCACCCCCAGAGAGGACTTCTTCAAGTCTTCCTTGGTCGATCTGGATGACCAAGTTCTCAAGAGTGCAGGGCTCGGTCTGTGGGCATGCTTCCTTGTTGCGCCAGAGCACCGCAGTAGGTTTGTAGGGAATCATTTCAGTCTCCGCAGAGACTTTCCTTGAAGATTTAGCCAGAGAAGCTCTGGCTGCACCGACTTTGTTGAATTCAGAGATAGACCCGAAGGTCTCTGATCGTCGCATTACGACACTTGATTCTCAGCAGAGGAGAATATCGTCCCCAGCGGAGTCGCCATCTTGTTTTCATTATGTTTGCAAAGGGGAAAACTTACAAAAAAGGTTTGAGGAGCTAAATTACAAGTATTCTTAAAAGATTACAAGTAGATCTCCTCAGAGATTCTGGAGAAGTGTGCCGATAGGAGTCTGGTCAGCGCGCGACCACTTTGTCCCTTTGACGATGCGAGCGATGAGATTCCCTTCTCGCCTGGTTCGGGGAATCAGAGAACAGAAGGTTGGTAGAACCCTCTTGCTGCTTCTCAAAATCGCCTTCAATAAGGAATTCCTTCCCGCCTGGTTTCGGAGATTCCTTGAGAAGAAGGACGATGTTAGGGTATCAACACCCTGATTAGAGAAAGCAATTCTCTAAAAGGTCTCTGAATTCAAGAGCGCACAGTGCGTTATGAAGAAGCCTCTGCTTGTGGAGTCCTCTCGTATGCATGTGTGTCTGTCTCCTTGTACCCCTGGCGGGCTATTTATAGGGAGAGCAAGGGTATAATCGTCCCTTGAAGATATGGAAACAGATTGAATCAAATCTGTTTAAATCTGGAAATTAGCCTTGCTGCGAGGCTAGGATAGCTTCTGCAGAGCTAGAATTGGCAGGTCGGTTGATCTGTTTTGATCCTTTCTATATTGTTGGGAGATTCTCCTTGATCCTTTTACTCGTTTCAAGAGAGTCAAGAGATAGCGGCAATCACCTGCCATATTTGAATCCTGATTGGATTTGATTTGTTTGAATCCAATCTCATCAGGAGATTTGATTGGTCAAAGGTTGACCGTAGTAGATCAATAGCGGAGCTGCCCGCTTTGAAGCTCATAGCGGAGCTAAAGGCAATCCTTGGCGAAATCCCAAAAGAGGCTTTTCGGCGAAGCTGTCAATTAGCTTCCAGGCGAAGTTGGATGATGCTAGCCTCTCAATCGAGGCTATCTCCTTGGGCTAATGTAATGCTAAATGCTAGCATCTTAGACCTGCTGAGGTCTGTTTAGAAACGTCACGGGCTCACTGTTCTGCTTGCTGGATCAGTGGAGTCCAAGCTGCTTCCTTGTCCTTTGGAGGTGGATGAAAACTGGTCTTCAGCTCGTCTGCCACTTGTCTTTTGTAAATGTCAACAAGTTAGACATTTGTTCAGACCAATAGGAATCTTGTCTTTTTAAGTGTCAACAGCGGATTTCCTGGCTGAGCATCCAGATCCGAGGGCAGCCAAACTTTATGAGGATCTCCCAGACGAGGTCGCTGAAGCCTGCCAGACCCAGACATCCTTCGAAAGGCAGGTGTGGCAACTTTTCTTTGATGGTGCATCAAGAACAAGCCCAAAAGGACATATAGTAGCGGGGGTAGGAGTAGTACTCGTCTCCCCACAGAACTATGTGATTCCTCGAGCTGTCTCATTAACTGAGCCTTGTTCCAACAATGTGGCGGAGTACAATGCTCTTTTGATTGGGATGCAACTCGCCGATGAGGTTGGCGTTAAAAATCTCGAGGCGTATGGTGACTCTAAGCTCATTGTCAGCCAAGTTCGCGGGGAGTACGAAGTCAGACATGAAGATCTAGTACCCTATTACAATGCAACTGTCCACATGGCCGAGAGGTTCACAAACTTCTACATTAACCATGTGCCACGCAAGCAAAATGCGCATGCTGATGCACTGGCGTCCCTCGCTGCCTCCTTGGCTCTTCCGGCTGGAGCAGTGGAGAAAATATTTGTCCACAGCCATGACCTGTATTGTCCGAGAATTACTCTTGAGGACTACCCGGAGCCAACAGGAGATTGTCAAGGCAAAGAAGCGCTGGAGTCGTCAATCGATCCAGAGCCTAGAGACTGGCGATTCCCCTATATTGATTATGTCTTGTACGGCATCCTGCCTGAGGACATCAAAAAAGCGGCTGCCATTCGAAGGAAAGCCCCCAAATTCTACTATAATGCGATCACATGAACACTGTATCGTCGATCACATGACGGGATCTTGCTTCGCTGCCTTTCACCAAAGGAGGCACAGGAGATATTGAAAGAAGCCCATGACGGTATGTGTGGAGCCCATCAACCTGGCCCAAAACTGGCATATCGGCTCCAAAGGTTGGGATACTATTGGCCCAAGATGATTGCCGATGCCATCACTTATGCCAAGAGATGTCACGCCTGCCAAGTACATGGTGATTTCATCCATCAAGCCCCAGAGTACCTTCACTCTACAATATCTACCTGGCCATTTGAGATGTGGAGGATGGATGTGGTTGGCCCTATCAGCCCGCCATCATCAAAAGGACATCGGTTTATTTTGACAATAACCGATTACTTCTCCAAATGGGCTGAGGCCGTTCCTTTGAAGGAGGTAAAATCATCTGATGTGATCAAGTTCGTGAAACATCACGTCATTTACCGTTTTGGGGTACCTCGGCGAATCGTCCATGACAATGGGCCCCAGTTCATCAGTCAAGCTTTCCAGAGATTCTGCGCTAAGTTCAGAATCCAGAGTGTGTCCTCAATAGCATACTACCCCGCCGCTAATGGTCTCGCAGAAGCTTTCAACAAGACCATTGGCAAGCTCCTCAAGAAATTCGTCTCGAAAATTTAACGTGACTGGGACGACAAGCTGGGTGAATGCTTATGAGCTTATCGCACAACTGTTCGAACCCAACTAAAGCTACACCATTTTCTTTGGTATACGGGTGTGAAGTCGTGCTTCCACTGGAAATCCAAATTCCATCTCTACGCGTCGCCCTGACAGCAGAGATGACAAATGAGGAGAAGCATCGACAGCGACTCCAAGAATTGGAAGCCTTAGATGACAAACGTCTGCAGGCCCAACAACAAATCGAGCTTTACCAAGCCCGGATTACCAGAGCCTTCAAAAAGAAAGTCAAAGTGCAAACTTTCAAGAAAGGTGATCTTGTCTTAGCCGTCAGAAGACCTATGGTGATGACACATAAGACAAAAGGGAAATTCCAGTCTAAATGGGAAGGACCATTTGTAGTAGAGTCAGTCTACTCAAATGGATCATATCGCCTCATAACTTCAAATGGCGATACACTCATGATGCCGATCAATGGCAGATTCTTGAAGAAGTACTATCCTTAATAGTACTCCTCCACCAATCAAGTTAAAAGTACACCTCTGATCAAAACAGGAAGAGCATCTTCATTAACATCCGACGCCTCCGACGGCTAAGGATAGAGGAAAATGTTGGCTTCTAAGCCCAACATAAGTCTTCGACAACTCACTATGCTGAGGGGAATAGCATGGCTAGCCCAACTCAAACGGTAGTTGGTAAAGGCACCTCAAATCCGTTGACAGCTGAGGGTTCGCTAAAAACCCTGGGTTCTAATGTTCCCATCTTCATTAACATCCGACGCCTCCGCCGGCTAAGGATAGAGGAAAATGTTGGCTTCTAAGCCCAACATAAGTCTTCGACAACTCATCATGCTGAGGGGAATAGCATGGCTAGCCCAACTCAAACGGTAGTTGGTAAAGGCACCTCAAATCCGTTGACAGCTGAGGGTTTGCTAAAAATCCTAAGTGGATGTAGTTCCACTCTTTCCTCCAAAAATCCTTACCAATTCTCATACACAGAATGTAGGTCTATAAAATACAATCATTGCTACGTTAACACTATACCTCTGGTAAGGAAAATTTTCAATACTCCTTGTCGAGTACAAACTTTACTTGTCAACTCTACATGGAGCAGCAAAACTTCAAATTTGCCAAGTTAACACTATACCTCTGGCTCTTCAAACTCCACTTGTCAATTCTCATCAATAGAATGACAGGTCCTCAAATTGCTCTTATCATGAGTCAATTACTGTCAAGTTAATACCACACCTCTGACAAATTACTGTTTAAGTTAATATCACACTTCTAACAGTAATCAAGTTGCTGTCAAGTTCAATATTAAACCTCTGACAGTCACCTTCCTTCAGACTTCTATGTCGAAGCTGAAATGAACGATGCTAAGTTAACACTACACCTCTAGCATCCAGGCCATTGCTAAGTTCAACAATACACTTATGGCCATGACTTTCCCTCAGACTTCCTTGCCAAAGTCGAGATGACTAATGTCAAGTTCAAAATTACACCTCTAGCATTACCCTCACTGCCAAGTTAAACATCACACCTATGGCAGTGATACTTTCAGTTTTCCCAATAAAATTGAAATGCTTTTGAGTCAAGTTAATATCACACCTCTGACTCACATTCTTGTCAAGTTAACATCACACTTCTGACAAGACTACATTCTACCCGTTAAGTTAATATCACACCTCTAACGGTAAAGACTTTCCTAGATCCCCCGCGAATCTAGTCTCACTTGTTATTCTTGTCAACAGAATAACAAGCCCATTTAAAAACATTGTTAGGTTAACATTACACCATTAACAGTGTTTTCATTAACTCCCCAGCTGATCTTAATCAAGTTAATCCCAAACCTCTGATAAAAGTTCATCCTCCCTGGGGGTACAAATTCAGCTTGTCATTCTTCGTTATAGATTGACAGGTCCATAAAAGTTATCTTATCTCTATTAAGTTAATATCACACCTCTGACAGCATTGTTGAGTTCCTGAAATAGGATCTCTCTCTACAAAATTTGACTCATCAAGATTGTCATCATAGTTTTGACAAGTCAAAGGTTCTTTACTTCTATTCGTCTGACTTTCAATACAAAAAGGGAGTTCAAGACAATAGAAGGAGACAAAAAGAAATGTGTCGCTTTTATTTATATCCAACAAATGAAAGTGATACAAAACGCTCTCTTATTCAATAAGATTGAGTGTTACCGATAAAGGAGTACAAAGATGTCCCTCTCTCTCAAAGGCTGCACTCACTCCTTGAAACTGCTCACAATTCCAAGTACATGGTGTTTGGAAAGGCGCCAGAGTAGAATTGAGCACTGCGGTGACGATCGGAAGCTGGTTGCACCACGATGCATGATGTAAACATCGAAGAAGCCTCTGGTTGACCGAGAACAATAGTGTTTCTTGAGGTAGAAAGGCAGCAGAATCTTCTGATTCCACCTGACCATCCGAAGTGGGGGTATGATCCTTCGTTGATGAACATCTCCACCACTAGAAAGTCATCCAATGATCATGGAGTTCCCATCGATGTCACTTCTAGGGTAGATGAAGGGAGAATCCAAGAACATACCCTCCACTATATCGCCCGCCATACTCACTCTGACCATGCCATGCCAAGAAGCATGACCGGTGCATTGAATCCAAAGAGATCTTGGCGAGGGTCCGATCCCCGTCTCCCGAAGATGGGAGCCATGACTTCTTCTCCTGTGGTCGACCATCGACCAAGTTCGCTGGCCGAAATATTCTCCCAGGGGCCCAGCGAATATGAAAAAGGATGATTAAGCCTACCTGCAAGAAGCAAACAATTAGAAGATCTGAAGTTTAGTATACTTCAACAAAAAAAACTAAGTGACAGACGCAGTTATTGCTGAAAGCTTCAGACGCAGGAATGACCCGCGTAGTGAGCCAAACTTCTGCGGTGGTAGAAATAGACGCGATCAAACGGTGATACCCACAAAAGTCGAACACAGTCTGGTTTTGCACCCGCGTCTAAGGTTCGAGACGCGAAAATTGCCATCTCCCTGTTTGATGAACAGGGGTTGCAAAATTCAGGCCTGAAACCTTTGATCTAAGTCAACAGCCTCAGACGCGAGCTCTGTATGTAAAGCCCACGGTCTAGGTGCAAAAGTTCATCATGCTCGCGTCCAGAGAATCCCGAGTCAGAGTTTTCTCAATGGCGCAAACTCCCAAAAGATGGGTGCACCAGTTAGACTTCAGAACAAGATCAAGAGAGATGAATCTCTTTAAGAGATATCAAAACTGAAACTCAGTTGGGCTGAAAATTTCATAGCAAAACCAGGAAGTCATACCTGCAGAAACACCCATTGAGGATTGAACTTTCTGCATCAAGGCGCGCACATAAAGGGTGCTCAAAGAGACGCTTTTTGATCTTGAAATCACTTGACAGTGGTAATCTTCTGGAGAGATTAAACAGAAGCATGAAAGCTCTGGGTCATCTTCGTCCAAGGAGGCAAGTGTCAGATAAAAGTCCTTGAAGAGAAAAGGCAGAATCGCTCAGAGCATTTGCCCTCAAAGGAAAAACAGTCTAAGTAATGGACCGCTGAAAAGAGAAGCTGAGCCCTATTTATAGGCAAAACTGTAATTAATGGCTCGCTAATCAGAACCGTCGGCTTTAATTCCCGCACGACTGTCAAAGCCCAATGGAGGGCTGACACGTGGATCGTTGCTTCAGGAAGCAACGAAGAAGCGAGTCTCCAACCGCCAGCGCCGGTTTGGCATTAAAAGACGTTAATGCTTAAACCCAATGAAGGGCTGACGCGTGGACTGCCGCTTCGGGAAACATTGGATGGTGCGAGTCCCCAATCGTCAACGTCGATTTGACATTTAAAGATCCAACAAAATCTTTATGACAGGCTGCATGTAACGCCTGAGAAGTTGCACCAAACGCAGGCCCGAGAGCCGCGTCCAAGAACTTGCGTCCCTTTGTGAGTACGAAGGCGACGTCCTTTTTCATTCCAGTTAATGACGACCGCGTCTCTCGGGGTAGTTCAGAGCTGCGTTCCCTTAGCAAAGAGGGACCCATTCTGGGGCGCGCTTTGAAATCATGTAAAACTGGAAAGCTGCGTCCTAATACTTGCTCCTACAACAAAGAAAGCCTATGTCATTCGCAGGACCTAGAGACGTGTCTCCATAAAGACAGTGCCGCGTCCCCATCAATCAACTGAATTCTATGCGTCAGCATTGGAGGAGCATAAAACTGCATCCTCTCTGCATCCTGAAGTCTGCATTTGGACAGAGTTAAGGGCTGCGTTCAGAGAGCCGCGCCCTTCATAACCAAAGCCGCGTCCTTGGCGCGAACCTGAACCGCGTCTCAATTTGCAGGTCAGAGTCGCGTCTCCCGGGACTGCGTCTCCACCACAAAATCAGAGCCGCGTTTGGAAAACTCAGTTCATGAGTTTATTCAGAGTCAGTCAAAGATCACAACCAAGATTGCAGCTGAGAAATTAGATTCATCTACAGTGGAACAATGAAGATGGAGCAAAATCTCAAAGACTTTTATTATTTAAGCCAAAAATGATAAAAGTACTACAAACACTCTTGATGAATAGAGTGCTCTCTTCTTTACAAAACAAAAAAAAGAAGAGAGAGAAGAAAGAGAAGGCTAATAATCTTGATTAGCCAAAGAACGAATTTGTTCTCGGAGGCGATGTATCTCATGCTGACGCACTTTCTCAGCCTCCATGAGGGCTTGGACCCGCAACTCCTCCTCAGTTAAGAATTTCTTCGTAGCTAGCTGCGCTCGTAGGGATTCCAATCTGGAGGAGTGAGTGGAGAGGTTTTCTTCAACCCGTGTCCTGGCAGCTTCCAGCTCTTCCAGCTTCTTCCTGGCAGTGGCAAACTTCTGCTCGTTGATTGCAATCAAGGCCTCTGCCTTGGCTATGGTGGCCCGAGCACTGATAATAACCTGCTCTGCGCTCTGCATGACGAGTTCAGATTCCCTTGAATCGCCAATCAACCTTTGATGGTCAGCCTGGAAATGTTGGAGATGGCAGGTCTCTTCAGCTATTTGTTCCTCCATCTCCTTCCGCTCTTGTTCTTGAGTATCCAGAAGCCTATTCAGGGTTACCCGGGCCTCGTGTACTGAACCAACGTCTTCCAGAGACTTAAGCATTTTCAAGTCACTTCCCAACTGCTCCACCAGCATCAGGCATGCCCTAGCCTGCGAAGGACCTCCAGTATGACCAATGTTCTCGATCAGATTTTCAAGAAGCATTAGGGCAAATTCGAACGAACTGCCCCCATAAAGGATGAGGTCAATGCAGGATCGCATGGAAGCAAAGAACTGCTGCACCATTTGACGTGTCAGTTCTTCCATGATATCACTGCCTGGGGAGAATTCTGCTGATGCGCTCCCAGATCCCCTTTCTATCACAGGGCGAGGGATGGAATCAACTCATCCATGCAGGAGTAGGGTCAACAATAGGTGCGACAGAAGCTGAGATGGTCGCCGGCACTTCCGGGACGGTTGCCGTCATAGCAGCCTCCACGGCGACTGAAGTAGCAGCGAACCTGACTTCTTCAGAACCCTCGGTCGAGGGTAGAATTGTACTGCCTGCTGGGTCGACGCTGGCTGCCCCTGCTGGGTCGACGCTGACTGCCAAGTCCTCTGCCTGAGCTTCCTCAGCACTCTCTGTAAATCACCAAAACGTCAGCTATGACAATAAAGGAAGATATTCAAAGCGTCAATATTTTCTTGCCAATCCGAGGGTCCAAAGACGGCAGATCCCTGGGCAAATCTTGCAAGGTTGAGGTCTCCCCGACTTCAATAATTGCCCTCTCTTGAGGCATCTCAATAGCAGGAGCCTCAACACCCTCTTGCTGGGTCAGCTCCTGTATCATCTCCTCGATATGGGAGGAAGTTGCAGCCTCGCTGTCCGCGGCCAACCCTGCAGCATAAAGGGAAAATGTCAGAACCTTTTCCCTAGTTAAAAAGGGAAACCGGGTCAACAAGACGATAAAAGTACCTTCAACAGCAGCAATTGGTGATACTGGCGAAACTGTCACAGGGTCGCACCTATGTATTTCTTCCTCCGAAATATATGAGAATTTGCTCGGATCTGGAAGAGCGGGTTCATCGCCAAAATCGACTTCATCGCCTGAATCATATTCATCCTCTCCGGACGATGAAGACGATAGTTCAACACGAGAAGCCTCGGCAATTGAGGCCTTGCCACCAAATACCCCAGTAGTAGGGCTGGGGTCAACTACTCGCGAGCTGGGGATTAATACACCAGGAGACCCAGGCTGTTGTGTCTCATCTCTCCTTTCATGAGCCGAAGAAGACCCTGTTGAGTTGAGACCCCTGGAATCTCAACATCATCCCTGCCCATCAGGGCAACCTCGAGCTGATCGGCCTCATCAGTTGCGATGGGTTCATCAGCAAGCTCTCCTTCTTCTAAAATTACGGGGCCCCTGCTGCGCAATCCTCGAGAATGAACAAGGGGGCGTCGTCTTCCTCCTCCTCTTCTTCCCTCTGCTCTTCAACGCCGGAAGGGATGGTCTCTTCAGCCGCCAAGTCTTTCTTGGCCTTCTTCGGGGCAGGCTCAGCTGTGGAAGTAGAGGCAGGCTCAGCTTGGCATGTAACGCCATGAGAACGTTTATGCACCGCCTGTCGACGCCTTCTGGCAGGCTGCTCCCTAGGTGTGGCTGCTCTCGGCTCCCCCCGTGTCTCCCCTCTGGCCTCCCTCTGAGCCGCCTAATATTCATTGATGCCTCGCGAACGCTTGTTGGACGCCACCTTCTCTTCATAAGACGCATTAATGCTCTTAATACATGAACACTCTATTGAATAGCCAGGCATCTTGCTAGCCTAGAAGTACCAGGTGCAGAAGCTAAGGCTTGCGTAGCAGTTTGGCGTCTTATGAGGTAAGCGAAAAAGAGCCTGTGTCCCCCCGGCCACGCTGTAATACCAAGCCGAGCACCTTCAAACAGATTTCCACTGAAGGCAAGCTGAGCGTTAGGGTTGCCGACATATAGTTGGTCATAGCCGAATTGTCGGGCAAAACGATTCGGCATATAAGGCTCGATCGTGTACGAGTTCCCTTGCCGAAAGAGCAGATACCCGGGCTGGATATTGATAAGCCACCAGAAGACTCCCGATGGCAGCCTCGTGAAGTCGTCCGGACCCACAATGTCGGCGAACTTATCCCCATAAGCAGCATCTATAATCTCGGGGAAGCAACGGTTGAGATGATAATTTGAAGCGTTCAGAATACACTTCCGAACGTAGAACATATAGTTGTTGGACCAGCTCGAACTCTCCAGCCGCTGCACAAAGGGACAAACCCCTCGCATCGGGACACTGGCGTCATCAGTGAGGGCAGTGCATCACGTACCAAGCCATTAAGTACGTGTAGGGAAGCTCGATCCGAGGGTTAGGGGTCTTCACTCTCGGCCTTCCCTCTGAGTCGACCTCCGGTTTACCTTGGGAGTGGACGATGGCCTCCACCCTGCACGGGCTCTGAGTCAGGGCTCGCAACCCGCTTTGGATACCGGCCACCATTGCCGAAGGAGAGCTATGGTCTACCATAGGCCAGCAGCACCGCCGGATACACCACGTCGGCAACAATCACCTCATGCGGCAGTGTCGGCACTACACAGCGCTTCAACCACAACATGAGGAAACCCACCAGCAGTGCCCGGTTAGAAATGGGGACCCGGACTTGATGATGGAAACTTTCAAAAACTATGTCAGGTTTGAAAGTGTCTTCGTTCGACTCTGTGGTATAAGAACTCACAGAGGCGTTGATCCTCTCGGCGATTTCTTCGTCAGAGCTGGGAGCCAGACTGGTCACTGAGTGGTCTTTCTCGGTGATACCATTAAACAAGTAGCTCACCCAAGATAGCTGCTTAACTCTCCTAGTCCTCCAGGAGGTTATTTGGTCGCAGATGTGGAAATGACATAGCACTTCCCAGTAGGTCTCATATACACGAGGGCACTCTTTCTTCAAGAGATGAAGCTCCTCAGAGGTGGGACGTATTCCTCATAAGGAGCATCTCCTATTACCAGCCCCGAGACTTCATATAATTCATGCAAGGCGAGCCTCATTTCTCCAACCGGGGTGAAGAACGTCCCCGTCAAAGGGTTGTAGTGCTCCAGGATCCCAAAGAAATTTTAGAAATTCTGTGGGATGCCATATTGCACAGCCCTGACCGCTTGGTACAGTCCCACCTGGTCCAATAGACCTCCGAGTTTGGTGAGGACAAAGCTCACCATCTTGCCCCACCAGTACTTGTCAGTGGAATGAATCCACCCGAGTGGGCGGAAGTCAGTGGGAAAATCACCCCTTACCTTCATGAATTGATTAATAAAGGTAGTGTTGAGCTGAGGGGTTTCCCCTACTGGGTAATCAAACCTCAGTAGCCCAGGAAACATGCTAAAAACTTCCCTTCCATGACGGCAATGTGTACCTTCCTGGCGCTCAGTATGCCGAGGGAGACACTGGGGACAGGTCGGGCAAGGTCCCATTCCATTGACCGAGGGACAGACATGTGCTGAAGGAAGGATAAGGGGTACATTCTCTCCATATTTGGAAGAAAGAATTTCCTACCCCTATCTGGCGGAGCCACTTGTAATCGCCATCATGCAAGACGTAACCACCCTCGCCAATATTGTCCCCAAAGAAGAAGACAGGTTTCTTCAATGGAATGCGCGAATCCGTCTTAAATTCTGCGTCAGTCATAAGTTCCCGGAATGTCGCCATGTCGACCTTGGAGAGCCTCTCCCTTCGCTCCTTCGGCTTGTCGGCAGTCACAGGAGCAGTCCTTTGTAACACGAAGGTTAAGTTGCGGTCAGCACCACCTACGTGCCCGAAGTGACACTTTTTGGAGAGAGGATCGGCGGAATATCGTACTGCAAAAAGAAAACAACGCTTGATCAGAAATCTGAAGGGAAATTATTAAGTGTCTACAACTCAAACGTAGAAGTAAACCCAGATGCGGAAATCATCAAAATCTGCGTCCAGACCCGAAGATCGCGAGGCTAGCATGGAGCCCGCGTTTTGAAAATCCAAGACTTATGAAAAATCTCTAAGTATTTGGACTCAGACACAAGAGTCATAAGAAATCTGCATCCGAATCTTTCACACTTAGAAACATTCTAAGTGTCGAATCCGAAACGCAAGGCTCACTGGGACCCTGTGTTCAACAAGCAGACGCAGATTCGAGCAGATAAAAGCAGCAAGGGTCATCAAACCTGCGCCTTGTTTATCGACTCAAGAACCGCGTCTAAAGATCAAACACGGGCTCGAGCCCGCGTTGGCGGTTCACTTTCAAAAGGGATTCAAGAGTTCAAAAGAACTCTATAAACCCTTTTAAGGGTGGAAATCAAGTCCGATGGCTTTATACCTGAAATAGGGGTTTCCTGTATGGAGGAACCGCCCCTTTGAGTCTCATCGACGACCGCCTGTGAAGATGAAGCAGTTTGCTTGGCCTTTGGTGTCATTGCGAATCAAAGATCCGGTGTTAGATGAAGAAAAGAGAACAAAGGAAGCTTCTTTCTCAAAACCCTAACAGATGCACACGAAGACGAAGGAGAGTCTAATGATGACTCTTAAATGACTGTTGCCTTTTATAGGCACGGTGATTCGCAAAGATACGCGGCGCTTGGCTTGATGCCTAATCACCGCCTGACGCGTGGACAGCGCATTAAATGCAGCATGAAGTTCGCATGCCAAAAAGGAGATGTCCCCTCAATTCTACAGGACACGTGGCAATGAATTCATGGCACAGATTCGCATCCAACAGTCGCGTCTTCATCTCTAAAGACGCGTCCCTTCTCGACACGGCCAGAGATGCATCCGGAAAGCCGCGTCTTCATTCCAAAAGACGCGTCCCTCCGAAGGTCGCATCTTTTTCGCGTCTACCTCATGGAGTAACAGTCGCGTTTTCATCCCAAAAGATGCACCTCTATAGAAGGCGCGTCTTTAAAACAGTGGTACCCCTGCGTCCACAGAACTGGCGTTCAGTCCTTGCTTCTGCAATTCAGTTCAACAGTACACTGACACAAGCAGACAACTGCCCACCCCTGGTTTAAAGTACACCAACGACAAACTCAAAGCATCGGAGAAGTTTAGACTGTGTATCTAGACACTCACCACGATCATTTCTGGCGGCTTCAAAGGGTTCCACAGTACATGTTGGCCCAGAGGCCTTCCACTCTAGTTTTGATGATGATTAACTCATGTAGTTATGTGTACTAATAATCTTGTGATTTTAGTTTTAGATTATTAATCAAGATGTTAGTAGGTGATTAGCTTCAACAAGATGGTTTAGAAGCATTCACATGGTGATTCAAGAGCCCGAGCATAAAGATCATATATAGCACTCATTGGAGTCAAGCTCGGTGAATCACGGAGTTTTGGATCGAGTCGGCTTGGAGACGGCGCTCTACAAGAAGACATCGGTACATAGTTTAGTTTTGTGTTTAGATCCAAATTGTAAAGATTAGAATAGTATGATATGCTCAAGTTCACAACACACACGTTTCATGTTTTGGTTTTCGGTTTTGGTTTAAACCGATCTTGGTTTGCATGAATAGATATTATATCAAAACAAGTTTACATGGTTTAATGTATATTAGATTTGTTCTATATACATGCATGCTTTAACTATTTAAACAAACTTAGTTTGATAGTCTATTTCATGGGTTTTATGTTTTGGTATTTCTAACAAAACATATTTTTGGAATTAAAGTCAAAAACATGGATATATATATGTTTCATGTATATTGGATTTCTATCCATATGCATCATGCCTAAATGTTGTTTAATATCATGTTTTTTGTATTTGGATGAGTTTTGGACAAAATGTATTTTCTATTCAAAAATCTAAGTTTTAGAAAATACGGTTTTTGGTTTTTGGCAAAATTTCTATAACACAAATATAGTCCAATATGTTTGGAATTTGTGTTAAAGTTTTTAACACAAGTTTATTTTTCAATGCAAAATGATAATACTATTTTTGTAAATTTTAGAGGTTTTATGGAATTTTTATTGAATAATAAATAACATGTTTTTGCTGACCAGAACAGCCTCTGCCAGGCTAGGTCGGTCGACCTCTAGGTTGACCGCATCAAGTAGCCGGTCGACCGTATCAGTCGACCGACGTGCACGGATACGTGGACGCTGGCTGCCTCTTGGTCCGGTCGACCGCACGGTCGACCGACTGAAAGCAGGTTTCTCTCTGTTTTCTACGGTCGAACCGCCCGGTCGACCGGTAGCTGCCAACGGTCAAAAATTGACCGTTGGACGGTCGACCGGACGGTCGACCGGTAGTTCATTTTTGGCAGGATTTGCTGCCAACGGCTATAATTTTCTGGGGGCTATAAATACCCCATTGGAAAGAGGTTTTCTCTAAGATTTTTTGTGCGAATTTTTCCTGACTCTCTAGTGTTTTTCACAGTAATCAAAAGAAGTTTTTGGATTTAATTGAACAATCTATTTGGTATTTTTGCTAAGGTTTGGAAAATCAAAGAAAAGGATTTTTGGGAAAAGTTTTTGATTGAACTTCTTCATCTTGATTTCTATAATTTCCCAAGGATTTTTTTTGAGTTTTTGATTTCCATTCCTTTGGTTTTCTCCACACTTGAGCTACATCTACTATCTTATTCTATAGGATCTTTGTAGGGAAAGAGATTGTTTGTGGTTGAAACATACCACCAAGTTGTAAACCCTTGCTTTGTGTATCCCTCTTTGGTAGAGGTTGATTTGGGTTAGCTCCCTCTTTGGTAAAGGTTGAGATTGTGTTTTGCTCCCTCTAGGTGAGGTGAAGTTTGTATTGAGTTGTAATCCCTCAAGTTGTGAGGTGATTGTTTGTTGGCTTGGAGTTGTGCCTCAAGGAGGAGGTTGTGTTTGTAAGGAGAGAAGTTGGGTACTCATTGTAATTGTGATTGCCCCAAATCCTCGGTGGAGGTTCCCTTTGTGGGAGTCCTTTGTGGACAAGCTAGTAGACTTGAAATCCTTCTCTGTGAAGGCGGGGATGTAGAGCTGGTTGCTCGAATCTCGAAACATATCGTGTTGTTTGCGCTTGATCCCTTGACTCTTACTCTATCTCTCTCTCTGTTTACTTTGTGCCTTGCATCACTTCATATTGTGCATTCATATTTATATGCTTGGCTTGTTGTGTGTGCATCACTTGTTGGTTGCACTTGAGTGTAAATTGCAATTAGTTTTTAAATTCCGCATTTAGTTCATAGATTAGCATTATCACCTATTCACCCCCGTCTAGGTGATTTCAATTGGTATCAGAGCCTACGCTCCTGATATTTAGGTTTAACCACCTAGGAGTGAGATCTTGGTTTGCTAATCTTCATTTGCATTGTTCATTTGCACACATATAGTTACACTCATGGCTAGCCCTCCTATGTTTGACTTTACTAGACATGATATTTGGATAACCAAGATGAGTAGTCATTTAAAAAGCCTAGGACATCTAGTTTATCAAGCCACTACTCAACAATCCTACCCAAATGCTAGCAATCATAGAAAGGCAAATGCATTAGCACTTAAGACACTTAGAGCATCTCTTAATGAAGACTTTTACCTGTGTTTGCTCATTTTGATTCGGCTTTTGCAGTTTGGAGCATATTGACTTCTCCCGAGCTATCAAGGATTGTCAACAAGTTGAGAAGATCTAGGAGAGACGAGTCTGACGAGCATTGCCTCATGGTCCAAGGGAAAGACTCCCTTGAGGTACAATCGGATTCCCAACTAGATGATAGCTCTAGCTCATATTGCTATGGATGTTTTGAAGTTCAAAATTTGAATGTAGAACTTGCATCTAAACTTGAAAATTTTGTTGAAAAACATGATCTTTTGAAAAAGAAACATTTTGATTTAAAAGAAGAAATGAAGGATTTATGCTCTAGCTTTGAATTGGTTTTGCAAGAGAAGGAAGAGATCACTAGTGAACGTGACTCACTAAGATCTCAACTAGACCTTGCCCTAAAAGAGATTGATGTTTTGAAAAGCAAAAATGATTGTGATGATGTTGTGAAAAACAATGAGGTTTTATCTTCTAAATTAGATTTTGTTTTAAAAGATAACCTTACTTTGAAAAATGAAATTGATTTCATTACAAAAGAATTAGATTTGGTTTTAAATAAAAATAAATCTTTGCAAAATGATTTAGATTCTTATGTTTGTCATGCTAGTGTAGCTTCTTCTTCTAGCACATCTTTTGCATGCTCCACTTTATCTTCTAGTATTGAAAATGACATAAATATTTTGAAGAAAAGTGTTGATTATTTGGGCTCCACTTTGAGCCAATGTACTTTAAATCATACACGTTTGGAAATCTTGGTTCGCAAGAAACAAGTTCCATCTTTACATGTACACCCATCACGGCATACACATGCTCATCACAGACACAACCATAACATGTATGCTAATGTGTACACTTGTACACATTGTGGTCGAAAAGGCCATCTTGCTAGATTTTGCTATGATCATTTACATAATGAAAATTTAGTATGTAATCTTGTTTGGGCTAGGAAAGATACTAACCCCTATGGACCCAAAAGAAAATGGGTACCAAAGACCACCCCGCATGTATTTGATGTAGGTGTGGGCTCTCGCATCACGTGAGAGTAGCGGTACCTTGGAGTGGATGCGTTCCGTGCTTAAAGAAAACAAATTTGGATGCATCACTTTCAAGGGGAGTTTGGTGGAGAGGACCGCCATTGGTTTGGAGAACTAGAGAGGTGCCCTCATCGGTTTTGGTATCGTTCTCTAACTCTCGTTTTTATTTACATGCTTTTCATGTTCATCATTTTATAGCATGTCTTGTTTTATAGTTCATTATGCCTATGCCATGTTTATTAGATTAGTGATATACTTGTTTAGTTAATTGAGACACCCATGTTTAAAATGAACTTATCTTTGTATTCTCACCTTGTTTAGTACTAACATGTATGCCCTAGATCTAATGCACATGCATATACATAATGTTCATATGGATGTTTATGATCTTATTTTATGCTTAATGATTATCATGTTGAGTTATTTTCCCGTTTTATGCCTCATATTTTGAATATACGTTTGAATGTTAGTTTTCATTAAGACTAGGATTTATACTTGCACATATAGTGGGCCACAAATAGATTAGCATTATCACCTATTCACCCCCCTCTAGGTGATTTCAATGCCTATTTGCACCCATTAGATGTGTTAGTATAGTCTAGTTTTGATGATTCATGCATTCTAACTTGTATTCCTCATTTTGGATATGTTTCTATGATCATGTGTTTTAACTTCATGTATATGTCTATCTTGTCCAAACTATTGATTATACATATACATCCTTTGAGCCACGTGCCTTCATGCATACACTTTTGTGGACTCATTATGTTTAGGATATGTATGTATACTTTAGTTTGTACATGACATACATATGCCTTGAAGTTTAAATCGTTTTGATGATTTTCATGTTTTTAGGTAATTTCAATAGGTAATGAAAATTTAGTTTCTCATGTTTTCATGTTTTTAAGGAATTTCATATGAGCTTAATTGCCTATTTTCATGACTATATTTTTCACATCATGCTTATACACTCACATCATTCGTGTTTTCTCATGACCTTGATTTCATGAGTATGATATATGCTTCATAGATTTTGAGTGTTGGTGATTATGTGATTTACATGTGTTTTATGGAATTTATTCTTGTTTTATTTCTTACTTGAAGGATTTCGTACTAGTTAACAAATTTCTCCATAACTAGTTCGTGTTCTTCGCTTTGGTAGAGTTTTTCAAACAAACTATATTTTTCAAACCTATTTTTGAAAACCCTACCTTTAAAGGGTGGTTGGATGGGGATCATGTTCATGTATGCTTTAAAATGAAAATCATTAAATCTTGAACCATGATTGGGAGGTTAGGTAATATGAGATATACATTTGATATTATTGTTGTTTCAATTGGTATCATTGAATTCTTTCAATTGGTATCAATATTGACATTTTTGTATACTCATATATTTGTATGTTTGTATGCTCTCATTTCAAATAATATCAATTTCGATTGGTATTCATTTTTCATACATATATGTGTTTTATTTGTGCTTCCTATATTCCTATATTGTCAAGCACAAATCTTGTTTTATGCTAAGCTTGAGTTTCAACTTTGTTTCAATTGATTAGTTTTCATTTGGTATCCATATACAAGCTTTGTCATAGTTTTAGTTGGTATTTCATAAAGGGGGAGAAAATCTTTTATTTTATCTTTCAATTGGTATTTATATTTCCACTCCCTTGCTTTATGATAGAAAATATTGAATTTCAATTGGTATCATTTGCTTTTAAAAGAATAATAATTTCAATTGGTATCAAGATTGTTTATTTACAATTGGTATGTTATTTGTCAATTGGTATCAAGATTTATGTTTATGAATTCAAAATTTATAATGTTTAATTTCAATTGATATCAATATGCATTTCATTGACATATTTTTAATTGGTATCATATTTGATTTGACCCCTTATAGACATTATTTTTTTTTGTTTTAGACAAAAGGGGGAGAACATTGTTTTTATTGTTTTTGACCCTTTTGTTGGTTTTGTTTTTTGCTTTTACCCCTTTATTGATGATTGACAAAAAGGGGGAGAAAGATTTCGAGTTTTATATGCATACTTATGTTTTTTGCATATATTAAGTTTAATTGGTATTTAGAGCATGTCTTGAAAATTTCATTGGTATCTAGAGCCTTTTATTGTTTATGCATAAATATGCATGCATGTCTTGAAAATTTCATTGGTATCTAGAGCCTTTTATTGTTTATGCATATCTATGCATGTTTCATGTATTGTTTATGCATATCTATGCATGTTTCATGTTTCATTGCATATTTATGTTTATTTTTGTTATGCATGAGTTAAGGGGGAGCTTCTTTGAAGCTTAACTTTAATCCATGCATATATAACTCCATGAGTTTTGTCATCATAAAAAAGGGGGAGATTGTTGGCCCAGAGGCCTTCCACTCTAGTTTTGATGATGATTAACTCATGTAGTTATGTGTACTAATAATCTTGTGATTTTAGTCTCAGATTATTAATCAAGATGTTAGTAGGTGATTAGCTTCAGCAAGATGGTTTGGAAGCATTCACATGATTCAAGAGCCCGAGCATAAAGATCATATATAACACTCATTGGAGTCAAGCTCGGTGAATCACGGAGTTTTGGATCGAGTCGGCTTGGAGACGGCGCTCTACAAGAAGACATCGGTACATAGTTTAGTTTTGTGTTTAGATCCAAATTGTAAAGTTAGAATAGTATGATATGCTCAAGTTCACAACACACACGTTTCATGTTTTGGTTTTCGGTTTTGGTTTAAACCGATCTTGGTTTGCATGAATAGATATTATATCAAATAAGTTTACATGGTTTAATGTATATTAGATTTGTTCTATATACATGCATGCTTCAACTATTTAAACAAACTTAGTTTGATAGTCTATTTCATGGGTTTTATGTTTTGGTATTTCTAACAAAACATATTTTTGGAATTAAAGTCAAAACATGGATATATATGTTTCATGTATATTGGATTTCTATCCATATGCATCATGCCTAAATGTTGTTTAATATCATTTTTTTGTATTTGGATGAGTTTTGGACAAAATGTATTTTCTATTCAAAAATCCAAGTTTTAGAAAATACGGTTTTTGGTTTTTGGCAAAATTTCTATAACACAAATATAGTCCAATATGTTTGGAATTTGTGTTAAAGTTTTTAACACAAGTTTATTTTCAATGCAAAATGATAATACTATTTTTGTAAATTTTAGAGGTTTTATGGGAATTTTTATTGAATAATAAATAACATGTTTTTGCTGACCAGAATAGCCTCTTCCAGGCTAGGTCGGTCGACCTCTACGATCGACCGCATTAAGTAGCCGGTCGACCGTATCAGTCGACCGACGTGCACGGATATGTGCACGTTGGCTGCCTCTTGGTCCGGTCGACCGCACGGTCGACCGACTGAAAGCAGGTTGCTCTCTGTTTTCTACGGTCGACCGTCCGGTCGACTGGTAGCTGTCAACGGTTAAAAATTGACCGTTGGACGGTCGACCGGACGGTCGACCGGTAGTTCATTTTTGGCAGGATTTGCTGCCAACGGCTATAATTTTCTGGGGGTTATAAATATCCCATTGGAAAGAGTTTTCTCCAAGATTTTTTGTGCGAATTTTTCATGACTCTCTAGTGTTTTCACAGCAATCAAAAGAAGTTTTTGGATTTAATTGAACAATCTATTTGGTGTTTTTGCTAGGGTTTGGAAAATCAAAGAAAAGGGTTTTTGGGAAAAGTTTTTGATTGAACTTCTTCATCTTGATTTCTATAATTTCCCAAGGATTTTCTTTGAGTTTTTGATTTCCATTCCTTTGGTTTTCTCCACACTTGAGCTACATCTACTATCTTATTCTATAGGATCTTTATGGGAAAGAGATTGTTTGTGGTTGAAACATACCACCAAGTTGTAAACCCTTACTTTGTGATATCCCTCTTTGGTAGAGGTTGATTTGGGTTAGCTCCCTCTTTGGTAGATGTTGAGATTGTGTTTTGCTCCCTCTAGGTGAGGTGAAGTTTGCATTGAGTTGTAATCCCTCAAGTTGTGAAGTGATTGTTTGTTGGCTTGGAGTTGTGCCTCGAGGAGGAGGTTGTGTTTGTAAGGAGAGGAGTTGGGTACTCCTTGTAATTGTGATTGCCCCAAATCCTCGGTGGATGTTCCATTTGTGGGAGTCCTTTGTGGACAAGCTAGTGGACTTGAAATCCTTCTGTGTGAAGGCGGGGATGTAGAGCTGGGTGCTCGAACCTCGAAACATATCGTGTTGTTTGCGCTTGATCCCTTGACTCTTACTCTCTCTTTCTCTCTTTACTTTGTTTCTTGCATCACTTCATATTGTGCATTCATATTTATATGCTTGGCTTGGTTGTATGTGCATCACTTGTTGGTTGCACTTGAGTGTAAATTGCAATTAGTTTTTAAATTCCGCATTTAGTTCATAGATTAGCATTATCACCTATTCACCCCCCCTCTAGGTGATTTCAGTACACTCACGAAGACCATAGTCCAGACAAGATCAAGCTTGGAGTATTGTCAGTCCAACCATGAGAAGGGCAAATTCAGCTAAAGTCCAAAGTATTTCGAAATCCGTCCCAGCCAACCGCGGAATATCGAAAACTTTGGAGGGGGTTCTGTAGGCTGTCTAAAAATCATTAAAAGACAAGTCGCCAAAAAGCAGAGTTTCAAACTCCAGATGCAGGGCTAATCTCAGCCAGCACTACGGTACCAAGGAGCGAAGGTTGAAACCCGCGTCTCAACCAGCATTGCAGCACCAAGGCGCGAGGGTCGAAACCCGCATCTCAGCCAGCACTGCAGCACCAAGGCGCGAGGGTCGAAACCCGCGTCTCAGCCAGCACTGCAACACTAACGCGCGAGGGTCGAAACCCGCGTCTCAGCCAGCATTGCAGCACCAAGGCGCGAGGGTCGAAACCCGCGTCTCAGCCAGCACTGCAGCACCAAGGCGCGAGGGTCGAAACCTGCGTCTCAGCCAGCACTGCGGCACCAAGGCGCGAGGGTCGAAACCCGCGTCTCAGCTGTAACTGCCCTGGTTATGGGGTCAATCACGGCCCACATAACGGGAAAAGTTAGCCCCCATTATGGAGTGTTTTTAGGGGCACGTTCACCCCTGAAACCTCTATAAATAGCCCCGTCGCTGTGAGAGATAGACAACAGATAGAAGAGAGATCAGATCAGAGAATCCTGAGGAGAAGAACTCGACTTGAGAGCTTCCACAGAGAAGGAAAGAGAGTCTAACTCTTCAGCTAACTTGCTGCGTATAAGTTAATCTTTGCCTATAATCTCTTTGAGATTTTGGTCGACAGAGCTGTTTACTCCGTCTACCATCCGAAGAGAAGATCCCCAAAGTTCTCGACGTTCACCGGTCAACGGAAAACAAGATTCACTTTCCACCGCCACTTGAAGAACCAAGCATTAAACAAAGGGAGGATTCAAGATTCAATATCCTCCCTCCCTTGTAACTGGAGCATAAGTCCGTTGTAATTTTTCAATTGATTCAAGGAAACTTTACGCGAATAAATCTCCCGTCAAACACATATAGGCACGACATATCAAAACATTTTTAACACAAATTTTGATTATTACTAAAACAAATTTTGAGATATCATTTGTACATAAACAAAGTTTTAAGATACCAATTGTAAATAAACAATACAAATTTTGAATTTTTCTTAAATCAACAAATCAATTTGAGATATCACAAGATTTTTATACCATATGAATGAGGATTGTTAGACCCAAATCAAGAGCACGAGGCTCTGATACCAATTGAAATCATCTAGAGGGGGTGAATAGGTGACTAGCTAATCTAATGATGAATAATATGAAATTAAAACTATTAATGCAAATTAAAAACTATTATGCACAACACACCAAGTATAACACAAGAGTGTAGCTGAATTCCCGGTGAAGGGCTCTGGACTATCTCCTCAAGATTCCTCTAGATAAGAGTTGAGGTGCCGCTTTGGCTCTCTTGGTTGAATACAAGTGTGAGCAAACAATCCCCAAGCATATATCAATTTAAGCACAAATATATATCAAGCATATAAAGATGAACGCAATATAAGCATGCAAGATATAAAGACAAGTGAGAGATAAAGAGAGAGAGAGAGAGCAATTGCAAACACGGGAGATTTGTTTCGAGGTTCGAGCACCCTTGCACTACGTCCCCGCCTTCAACACTATGAAGGATTTTCACTAAAAATCGATCCCACAGGATCACTCGGTGTCGCAACACCTACAAGCGAGTTCACACTAGAACTCCTTTGGACTCTCTAGTCCCTCTCTTGTTCCCACAAGAACAAACACACGTAAGCACGCAAGCTTGCCGAGGCCGCACCTCTACACCGAGTTCTCACTAGAACCCGAAACAATGCGAACCCGCAAATCCGCCTCCTCAAATACAAGAAAGAACACTTTGGTGATCACAACACTTTTATTACCTAAAACAACTCTCACAATAACTCTCCTATAGGATGGATTTAGCAATGGAAAGCTCAAGTATGTGCGAGAAAAATAAGGATTGAATATGTGGTGAAAAACTCAAGAAATCACTTTTGAAAACTCTTGATAAACTCTCCTTTTGATTTGAAAATATTGACACTAAAACATGTGCATAAAACCACTGATATGAGTAGGAAAAACTAGCCCAAAAACTCTCTTGAAATCTTGTAGAAAACAGCCCAAGGGAGCCCCAATTTATAGGCTCCAAAAAACTGCCCGTTGGAATCCAACTCAACAGTTCTGTCTGCTGACGGTCGACCGCCCGGTCGACCGCCAATGGTCGAATTTCCGACTGTTGGGAAGGTCGGTCGACCGGCCGGTCGACCGCCAACTGGGCAATGGCCTAGCGGTCGACCGGGCCATTTCCAGAGAGCATAAGCTCTCTGGCGGTAGATCGTGCGGCCGACCGGTCCAACCTGTGCACGTTTTGTGCATGTCAATCGACCGCCCAGTCGACCAACCTCTGTCTCGGTCGACCGTGCGGTCGACCGACAGAAGGCCAGAAAACAGTTTTGGGGATTTAAAAACTTGACTTTTTTCTTTTAATAATATCCTATAAATTCTCTAAAAATCTACATAAATAAGTTCAGTAATATATTTTGATATACAAACATGTTTGAGTAAAATCAAGACATGTTACAAACATTTTGAACTATTTTTGTAATATGAAAGTTTTGCCTTAAACAAAAATCTGTATTTTTCCAAAATGATTTTTCCAAATTGAAGACCGATTTTTCCAAAACTCCTTCAAATATAAAACAAGATATTCTAAATACTTTTGAAGCTTAGTGTGTATGGATATGATCCACTACACATATATGAAGAAAAATCTATGTTTTTGACAATAAGCTATAAATAAAGTATTCTAGAACTAAAAATCTTATATGAAAACGCATATAAATTTTGTGTGTGAGTGTATATGATACTTGAGCATTCCACCAACTAATCTATCCTTTACATTTTATCTAAAAATAAAATCTTACTAAAAATAAATCTAGACACAAGTCTTCTCTTGAAGGTCTTCACTTTAAAATCTTCTTCTCCTTCTTGACTTGGTCCCAACCTTAATCCAAAGAGCTAGACTCCTCTTGAGTACTTGATGTGGTCTTGATGCACAAGCTCTTGAATCAACATGTGCTAGCTCCAAAACTTTAACTTTAAATCCCTTGTTGAAGCTAAACACCTACTAAGATCTTGATCATATATCTGAGACTAATTAAATACAAGATCATTAGTATATAACTACATGAGTTAATCATCATCAAAACTAGAGTGATGGGCCTTTGAGCCAACAAATTTATTACAAGATAATGCTTTATTGAAAAGAGAAACTATGTCTTTAAATGAAAGAATTTCTGTTTTAGATAAAGACATGACAAGTTTCAAAGATAATAAATGAAGAACTTTTGAATATAGTGACAAAGTTTAATAAAGGAAAAGAAAATTTAAATGATATATTGTCATATCAAAAGATTTCATGTAATCATTTTGGACTTGGATTTTCAAAAGATAAGCATATTGGTCTTGATTGTTCAAAAAATAATGTTGAAAGAACTACACATGTCAACAAAAAGAATAATGTTAATTCTTTTGTTAAGAAGACCATGAAATCAAAGTATAAATATATTTGGATTCCTAAAAATCTAAATAATATGGATAAAATGCTTATATTGCATCATATATACATCATATGTGTAATTCATGCAATTTTGTTTATACTAACAGATGAAAATCAAATTCAAATTGGGTTTGGAATCCTAGAGACTAATTTGTTTTAATCATGTTATGATTGGTACCATTAACACTGTTTATCTTATAGGCACCTTATATGAAAAAGTGATTTCTTGATGATAGAAAATTTTAAACATATAATGTATTATGTGTGTGTGTGTGTGTGTGTGTGTGTGTGTGTGTGTGTGTGTCATGATATAAGTTTTGCAGGGGGAGAACACTTGTTTTCTATATTTGTTATAACTTGTTCTATGCAGGGGAGAACAATTTTTTTATTATAACATATTCTCTGCAAGGGGAGTTATATGCACACAACTTGGCATCATCAAAAAGGAGGAGAATGTTGGAACTTAGATTTTGATGATAACATTTGTGATGCAGATGCATTGAGCTCTATCTCAAAAGCGTAAGATGAGTTCTAAGTGCTCAAGACTACTCAAGGATATTTGACTATTTTGGATCGGGTCTACTTGAAGATAGAGATCATCAAGAAGACTTAGGTATTCATAGTTTAGATAGTGTGTTTAGATCCTTTTGTAAAGCTTAGTATAGTTGATATGCTCAAGTGCACAACACACACAAGTTTTATGTTTGGATTTGGTTTTCATGAATAGTTTAGATCAAAACAAGTTTAAATAGTTTTTATGTATATTAGATGTGCTCAATATACATACATGCTTCATTTCTTAAACAAACTTATTTTGATATGTCTATTCATGTGTTTTAGGAAAAATCAGATTTCCTATTGAAAAATCCAAGTTTGATAAAAATACATGTTTTGATTTTTGTAAAAATGATAAGACACAAAAATAGTTCATATTGATTGATATTTGAGCTAAACTTTTTATCACATGTTTATATATCAATGCAAAATGATAAAACTATTTTTGGGTATTTTTACAAGACTTAAAAGATTTTTAGAAAAATATTTTAACTGTGTTTCTTTCCCAGAACAGTGGCTGACAGGCCAGGTCGGCCGACCGCAAGGGTCGATCGCACCTAAGGCCGGTCGACCCTTGGGGTCGACCGACGTGCACAAGCTTGTGCACGTTTGGCAGCCACAGGGACGGTCGGCCGGGCGGCCGACCGGACCAGAGAGCTCTGCTCTCTGTTTATTTCGGTCAGCCGGGCGGTCGACCGAGTTGGCCCAACGGTCATATTTCTGACCGTTGGCGGTCGGCCGGCCGGCCGACCGCTAGCCTGTCAGGCTGCCAGATCAGCCTAACGGCTAGTTTCTGTTTTGGCCTATATAAACCCCATTCCTTTGGGATTTTGGCCAAGATTTTCTGAGCTAATTTTTCCCTACTCTCTGGTTTTAAAAAGAAGTTTTTAAAAGAGTTTAAAGAGCAAAAAGATTCATCTTGTTTGTTTTTAAGTGTTTTGTTATTTTCAAAGAAAACAAGTTTTTGGGAATTGGTTTCTTGCCCTTCATTTCTATATCAATTTGGTATTTTTCCCAAGAGTTTTTCTTTGATCAAAACACTTATTTTTTCACACTTGAGCTATCATCTATCCTATTCTATTAGGATCATTGTTTTGTGGAAAAGTGAAAAAGAGAGATTGTTTGAGGTTGTTGTAGCCTCCAAGTTGTACACCCTTGCTTTTATTGTATCCCTCTTTGGTAGAGGTTGATCGGGTGATTGGTTTGCTCCCTCTTTGGTAGAGGTTGAGTTGGTTGGTTTGCTCCCTCTAGTGAGAGGTGGATTTTGGTTTGTATCCCTCTTCGGTAGAGGTGATTGTGGTTGTTGTATTGGCTACGGGCCTACCCCTCGGTTGTGAGGCGGTGTTTAAGAGAGGAGTTCGGTACTCCATTGTTGTAACAAATCCTCTTCGGTAGAGGTTCCCTCGGTGGGAGATAGTGGATTGGAAATCCTTCACGGTGGTGAAGGCGGGGATGTAGAGCTAGGGGCTCGAACCTCGAAACATATCTTTGTGTTTGCGTTTGATCCATTGTCTCTCTACTCTCTCTCTCTCTCTCTCTTTTATTTGTGCATAGCATTGTTCATATTATCATATCATTCATATTGCTTGTTGTGCCTTGCATATATTCATATTGCCTATTCATATTATATGCTTGGTTGTGTGTGTGTGCCTCACTTGTACTTAACCACAAGAGCTTCACATAGCACCTCAACCCATATTTAGGGGAATCAAGAGGAGTTAGTCCAGAGCCCTTCATGGGGAATTCGGCTACACTTGTGTGTTGTATTAAGTGTGTTGCAAAATTTGCATTAGCTTCCGCATTTAGCGCATTTAGTTCACTAGATTAGCACTTACACCTATTCACCCCCCCTCTAGGTGTTTTTCAATTGGTATCAGAGCCAACGCTCCTGATACTTTAGGCTTAACATCCTAGGAGTGAGATCCATTTGTTTGCTAATCTATTGTTTGCATTTGCTTGTTTGCACACTCATATAGTTTACCATGGACTTCATGACCCCACCTAGCTTTGACCCTTCCAACATTGTTGTTTGGAAGTATAGGATGTCTATGTACCTAAAGACCCTAGGTTTGCATGTTTTCCTTGCCGCTACCAAGAGATGTTATCTTGGTGACCGCAAGCATATAGGGGCCAATGCACAAGCCCTTGAGGCCATTAGAAGCACATTAAATAAAGAATATCTTATGCTTGCTTCTAACTTTGATTCCGCATTTGCAGTGTGGAATATGTTGTCAGCCACCACCACCTCCAAGCTTCAAATGCCAATCCAACAAGAGGAGGAATCTAGTGGAGAATCTGAGCCACTACAATGCCATATGATCCAAGGGAATGACTCCCTTGAGGTACAATCGGAAACTCAACTAGATAGTTTTGATTCTAGTTCTTCATGTGATGATAATATTGATCCCCATGCTTTAAATGAAGAACTTTTTATTGTTTGTGAAAAATTAATAGAAAGATATAAAGTTTTGAAAAAGAAAAGTCTAGGAATTGAAAAAGAAATAAAAATTTGCATTCTAGACTTAACAATGTTTTGCAAGAGAAGGTTGAGGTCTATAATGAAGGGATTCATTGAGATCTCACTTGGTCTTCCACTTAAAGAAAATGAGTTTTTAAAATCTAAAAATGATTGTGAAACTCTTTTGAAGAAAATGAAAATTTGTCTTCGAAAGTTGATTTTGTTTTAAAGGAGAATGTTGCTTTGAAAAATAAAATAATTTCTATTTCCATTGATTTAAATGTTTGTGTAAAGAAAAATGAATCTTTACAAAATAAAATTGTTTCTCATGTTTGCCATGCTAGGGTAGTATCACACACTTCACCTATTGCATGCCACACTTCTTCTTTGATTGATAATGATATATCCATGCTTAAGAAGAGTGTAGATTGTTTGGGCTCCACTTTGAGCCATTGTGTTGTGGGCCACACACGTTTGGAATCTTTGTTTCGATAGAAACAAGTTCCATCTATGCATGCACACCCATCACGGCATACACATGCTCCTCACGGATACCATCACACTGTGTATGCTCATGTGTACACTTGTACACATTGTGGACGTAAGGGCCACCTTGCTAAATTTTGCTTTGATAGAATACATACTTCAAATTTAGCAAATAATTTTGTTTGGGTTAGAGAAGGTACTAACCCCCATGGACCCAAGAAGATATGGGTACCAAAGACCACCCCTCCTATTTTTGATGTAGGTGTGGGTTCTCACATGACGTGAGAGTAGCGGTACCTTGGAGTGGATGCGTTCCAAGCATAAAGGAAATCATTTGGATGCATCACTTTCAAGGAAAGTTTGGTGGAGAAGACCACCATGTTTTGGAGACAAGGAGAGTTGCCTTCTAGGTTTTGGTAACAATCTCTAACTCCTTATTTATTGTTTACATGCTTTTCATATCATGTGTTTATAGCATGTTTTAATGTTTATAGATTATTATGAAAATACCATGATTATTGAATCCTTGACATACATGAATAGCAATTTGAGACACCCATATTTAAAATGGATTATTATTTTGTGTTCTCGTAGTTGGTTAGCTATCATAGTTATCATAGGTTTAATAACGTGTGGATTTGCATAATAATCATGTTTATGATTTTCATGTTGATTTATATCTTATTTTTGATGCTTCATGATTTGATTACTAGTTTAAATGTTAGTTTTCATTAAGACTAGGATTTATACTTGTGCATATAGTGGGCCACAAATAAATCTATATATGTTTAAGCTTGAATGCTTATTTGAACCCATTAGATGTGCTAGTATAGTCTAGTTTGATGATTCATGCATTTAAACTTATATTCCTATTTTTGGATTTGTTTTATGAGTTTTTCATTTCATGTATATGTGCATTTTGCCAAACCTTAAGCTATACATGTATACCCTTTGAGTCATTTACCTTTCATGCAAATCTATATATATGGACTCAATTGTGTTAAGGGATATGTATGTATACTTATTGTGTTGACAATTCATACATATACCTTGAAATGAAATTTGTTTTCGTGAAAATTTAGTTTTTCTTGATTTCATGTTTATTTAACTTCATGTATATGTCTAATTTATCCAAATTATTATTATACATATACATCCTTTTTGAGCCACGTGCCTTAATGCATATATTTTGTGGACTCGTTGTGTTTTTGGATATGTATGTATGCTTTAGTTTGTATAAGACATACATATACCTTGAAGATTAAATAATCTTGATGATTTTCATTGTTTCAAGGAATTTTGAGCTTAACTGGAAATTTTATAATGCCATGTCACATATTACTTGTACACTCATCATTTTTTAAAATATTTCTCATGAGTATGTTTTCATGAGCATGTATGGACTTTATTGAATATTGAGTGTTTTTAAGTGCTATGTGATTTACATGTGTTTTATGAAAATTATTTTTAGTTTATTCCTTGCTTGAAGGATTTCGTACTAGTTAACAAAATTTTCTATTTTAACTAGTTCGTATTCTTCATTTTGATATGAGTTATACCATGCTTTTATTGTTATGTCAATTGGTATAATTGAACTCTTTCAATTGGTATCAATCTTGATTCTTTTGTATACTCATATGTGTTTATGTATGTATGCCTTCATATCAATAGTATCAATGTCTATTGGTATCTATTTTTTTCATACATATATGTTTTATTTGTGCCACTATATTCCTATATCTTAGAGCACAAATATTTGTTTATGCTAAGCTTGAAAACCTTAATGATTATCCTATTTCAATTGATTACTTTTAAATTGGTATCAAGCCTACGCATTGTTTTAGTTTGTATTTCATAAAGGGAGAGAAAATTTGACTTTCATATTTCAATTGGTATTTGATTCCCACTCCCTTACTTTATGATATCAAAATTGTTTATATGGCTTAAAAAGAAAAATACTATCTTTTGATATCAAAATGTTCATTTGAATATGTTTTAAATTGGTATCTCAAATTTTGTTTTAAAGAAAATAAATATAAAGTTTTGATTTGTATTGACTATATGCAAGGAGAGCTTAACATCTCTTCTACATATAGATTCATGTTGAGTGTATCTTGTATTGAGGAGCTTGACATCTCTTCTTTATGTGATACACGTGTGTAGGGGGAGCTTCACATCTCCTCTTATGCATTACATAATATGTGTTATGTGAATTGGGGCTTGTCATCCCTTCTTCATGTAATGCATATGTGTAGGGAAGTTAAGTTAGCGTCTTCCTCTTCATGAATGTATATAGCATATACCATTTGTTGATTGACCTATGTTTACTTTCAATTGGTATCAAGATGCTTCATCGACGTATTTTCAATTGATATCTTAATTGATTGTCACCCCTAATTGGTTTTTGTTTTTGTTTTTGTTTTAGACAAAAAGGGGGAGAAAAATTCTATTTTGTTTTGATTGTTTACCCCTTTGTTGATGATTGACAAAAAGGGGAGAAAGATTTTGAGTTTATAAGATTTATATATGCATAGTTATGTTTTTGCATATATTAAGTTTAATTTAGTTTAATTTAATTGGTATCTAGAGCATGTTGTGTTTTTGAACATTTCATTTGGTATCTAGAACCTTTTATTGTTTATGCATATCTATGCATTCATGTTTAATATTCATTGCATATTATGTTTATTTGTTTATGCATGAGTTAAGGGGGAGCTTCTTTGAAGCTTAACTTTAATCCATGCATATATATCTCCATGAGTTTTGTCATCATCAAAAAGGGGGAGATTGTTGGCCCAAAGGCCTTCCACCCTAGTTTTGATGATGATTAACTCATGTAGTTATGTTTACTAATATTCTTGTGTTTTAAGTCTCAGATCTTATAACAAGATGTTAGTTTGGTGATAGCTTCAACAAGAGGTGTTTAGAAGCTTCACAAGTGATTCCAGGGCTCAAGCTTCAAGATCACACATTGCCTAGCCCATGGATGGAGTTTTGGATCGGGTCTACTTGAAGATGGAGATCGTCAAGAAGACTTAGGTATCCATAGTTTAGATAGTGTGTTTAGATCCTTTTGTAAAGCTTAGTATAGTTGATATGCTCAAGTGCACAACACACACAAGTCTTATGTTTGGATTTGGTTTTCATGAATAGTTTAGATCAAAAAAAGTTTAAATAGTTTTTATGTATATTAGATGTGCTCAATATACATACATGCTTCATTTCTTAAACAAACTTATTTTGATATGTCTATTCATGTGTTTTAGGAAAAATCAGATTTCTTATTGAAAAATCCAAGTTTGATAAAAATACATGTTTTGGCTTTTGGTAAAAATGATAAAACACAAAATAGTTCATATTGATTGATATTTAAGCTAAACTTTTTATCACATGTTTATATATCAATGTAAAATGATAAAACTATTTTTGGATATTTTTACAAGACTTAAAAGATTTTTAGAAAAATATTTTAACTGTGTTTCTGTACCAGAACAGTGGCTGACAGGCCAAGTCGGCCGACCGCAAGGGTCGACCGCACCTAAGGCCGGTCGACCCTTGGGGTCGACCGATGTGCACAAGCTTGTGCACGTTTGGCAGCCACAGGGACGGTCGGCCGGGCGGCCGACCGGACCAGAGAGCTCTGCTCTCTGTTTATTTCGGTCGGCCGGGCGGTCGACCGAGTTGGCCCAACGGTCATATTTCTGACCGTTGGCGGTCGGCCGGCCGGCCGACCGCTAGCCTGTCAGGCTGCCAGATCAGCCTAACGGCTAGTTTCTGTTTTGACCTATATAAACCCCATTCCTTTGAGATTTTGGCCAAGATTTTCTGAGCTAATTTTTCCCTACTCTCTGGTTTTAAAAAGAAGTTTTTAAAAGAGTTTAAAGAGCAAAAAGATTCATCTTGTTTGTTTTTAAGTGTTTTGTTATTTTCAAAGAAAACAAGTTTTTGGGAATTGGTTTCTTGCCCTTCAATTCTATATCAATTTGTTATTTTCCCAAGAGTTTTTCTTTGATCAAAACACTTGTTTTTTCACACTTGAGCTATCATCTATCCTATTCTATTAGGATCATTGTTTTGTGGAAAAGTGAAAAGAGAGATTGTTTGAGGTTGTTGTAGCCTCCAAGTTGTACACCCTTGCTTTTGTTGTATCCCTCTTTGGTAGAGGTTGATCGGGTGATTGGTTTGCTCCCTCTTTGGTAGAGGTTGAGTTGGTTGGTTTGCTCCCTCTAGTGAGAGGTGGAGTTTGGTTTGTATCCCTCTTCGGTAGAGGTGATTGTGGTTGTTGTATTGGCTACGGGCCTACCCCTCGGTTGTGAGGCGGTGTTTGAGAGAGGAGTTCGGTACTCCATTGTTGTAACAAATCCTTTTCAGTAGAGGTTCCCTCGGTGGGAGATAGTGAATTGGAAATCCTTCACGGTGGTGAAGGCGGGGATGTAGAGCTAGGGGCTCGAACCTCGAAACATATCTTTGTGTTTGCGTTTGATCCATTGTCTCTCTACTCTCTCTCTCTTTTTTATTTGTGCATAGCATTGTTCATATTGTCATATCATTCATATTGCTTGTTGTGCCTTGCATATATTCATATTGCCTATTCATATTATATGCTTGGTTGTTTGTGTGTGCCTCACTTGTACTTAACCACAAGAGCTTCACATAGCACCTCAACCCATATTTAGGGGAATCAAGAGGAGTTAGTCCAGAGCCCTTCACGGGGAATTCGGCTACACTTGTGTGTTGTATTAAGTGTGTTGCAAAATTTGCATTAGCTTCCGCATTTAGCACATTTAGTTCACTAGATTAGCACTTACACCTATTCACCCCCCCTCTAGGTGTTTTTCAGTATAGTCGACTTTTATATCCTCTAGTCGACTTGACCCTTTATGTAGTCGACTAAGTCCTGTCCAGAAAAGATATCCACTCTATTTGTTAACTGTAATCAATTTTAGTCGACTACCCTATTCTATAAGTCGACTAATAGTAGTTTTCAGAGCCTTGCATATCTATATCATATATCTGATAGTCGACTAATCCCTTCTACTAGTCGACTAACTCAATAAAAAATGCCTATACTAGTCGACTTACTCCCTACCCTAGTCGACTTATAACAGTTTCTGACTGTTAAATAGTTATTAGTTTTCTGGTGTTTATTCAACGTTCTGATATTCAAATTTGACTTGATAACTGCCCTAACTGACCATAGATTTCAGCTATAAATTGGGATGTTGTCCTAGGCTAAACACACCAATTCATATGATTAGTTTTCTGTCAAACTGTTGAAAAATTCTATTTTTCAGAAAACTAGTTCCACTTTCTGTTCTTCACTCAAATTCCAATCCTCTAGTGAAGAATTCTGAGAGTCCACCAATAAGAGTTCTTGTTCACGATCACATACAAGTCTCAAGACTTATAGGTTATTTTGTAATCACTTAAAGAGAAGTATTGTACAAGGTTATCTTCTTGGTGTTGAGAAGAAGTGTACAAGGAAATTATCTTCTTGGTGTAGAGAAGGGTTGTATGGATTTGGCAAAAGTTATTTGTCAAGTGGTATATAAGGAGTTGATTTTGGGGGTACAAAATCAGGATAAGGAAAATCTCAAGCGCGTTGCTTGGAGATTGGATGTAGGTTACAAGGACCGAACCAGGATAAAATCTCTTGTGTTTGCTTTTGCATATTTTCTGAGATTTATTTCCTTTCTTGCAAGTTATTTTATTTAACACTAATTATCTTTGTTTTAGTATTGTGTTGACATTATTTTTAGATCCTACAAGAGTTAGAGAGAGACTAGAGAGAGAAAGAGAGAACTAGAGAGAGAAAAGGAGAGAAAAGAGAGAAACGGAGAGAGAAAGAGAGAGCTGGAAAGAGAGAGACTGCGAGAGAGAGATACGACAGAGAGAGAGGATGGCTAGAGAGAGAACCAGAGAGAAAGAGAGAGAGAACTGGAAAGAGAGAGAGACTGTAGCAGAGAGAGAGGATGGTGAGAGAGAATTGGAGAGAGAGTTGGCTAGAGAGACAGAAACTGGGAGAGAGAGGGAGATGAGAGAGAGAGAAGAGATGGGAGAGAGAGGGGACACCCCCTCCTCTGCCCGCGCACAGGGGGTCAGGGTGCTCCCTGGCTGCTCAGGGCCACGCCGGCGGCGCCCAACCCCGGGGTGGTGCAGGCCACCCCAAAATAAGGAGGGAAAGGGGGAGTCTTTTGGGTTTGGAGGTGGAGAAGAGTGACGGTGGCAGTGAAGATGGTGATTTTGGTGGTGATTTTGGGTGGTGGTGGAGAAATTGAAGGAGATAGGAGGAGGAGTAGGGTGTTGTGGGGGTGGAGTTAGAGTGGAGAAGATGATGGTGGTGGTGGTTAATTTGAAGAAGAAGAAGAAGAACGTGGAGATGGTGGTGGTTTTGAGGAGGAAGGAGATGGAGGTGGTGGTGTTGATGTTGGTATTGGTGATAGGAAGAGGTGGCCGGAGTTGGGATGGGGATCCTCGCCGGCGACGGTGGCTGGAGCGCCGAAGTGGGGCCCGATTTGGCCGTCGGCCAAATGAAGAAGAAGAAGAAGAAGAGAAGGGAGAAGAAGAGAGGGAGGAAGAAAGATAAAGAAAAAGAAAAGAAAAAGAGAGAATGATGGATGGGAGAGGGATTAAATGAAGGGGAGTGGGTGGTTGGTGAAGTCGGTGGGAAAAGAAAAAAAAAAGGAAGGAAAGAAAAAAAGAAAGAAAAGGAAAGATTCCAAAAAATATAATATTAAAATAAAGTCGGGAAATATCGACTGTTCCAGAAAAATCCCCAAAAATCCCCAGAGGTGGAAAACATCGCCCCGAGAAATAATATGAAATCAGTTTCAGAAATAAAATCCCTTTTTTAAATTAAAATTCCTGGAGTCAATCGTCAATACCGGTCTACACTGGTTCGTCCAGATTTTGATAAATTCTGAAAAATCTCAAAAAATACATTAAAGGAGAAAATATAATTCTAAGAAGTAATGTGAAAGTAGAATCCAGAAATTCAGTTCTGATTGTAAACTAAAAATCCTGGAATCGGCCAGCGATACTGGCCGACACCAAATCCTGTGAAATTTTGATAAATTCAGAAAATCTCAGAGAAGTATTTAGATAGAAAATGTGATTTTAAGAAATAATGTGAAATTCATTTATAGACAACTCTATTTGTAAATTAAAAAATCTGAGAATCGATCAGCGGCACTGGTCGACACCGGTTTTGAAGATTTTCAATTTAATTCAAGAAAATCCTAGAAAATCATAAAAAATCTAGAATATTGCAAAACCATATTTGAAACTAAAATCAGTCAAATCAGAATATTAGAAAGACCAAATCAAGAAATACCCTAGGATCGGGTCTTCGGTTCAGACTAGGGCTGACTCTGAGTTTACGAATCTGGATCCAAGGCAAAATGATTTTATAAATAATTCATAATACAAACAAATACAGGAAGTAAATCAAAAAATATAATTGAAAAATCTGAATACGTAACTAAGTACGTATTCCGGGAACGGGGTATTACATTCTATCCACCTTACAAGAATTGCGTCATCGCAATTTCGATAAGGGGTAAAATGAACACAAAAAGGACAGGGACGGGAATTATACCAATCAAGATATGAATCACTATAGGTAGGGCTCTCAAGTCGACTGAACAATAATCCGAATATAAACATCTTCTGCACTTCCTGCTGTATAAATCTTCGAACGATGCCTATTAATACTGACCTGATAATACTGCTTTGTAATAGAATTCCAGCTGTACTGCATACTTCATAGCTCTTCGAGAATAAGCCAGAATACTGAAGATAAAGAAAACCCCGATAATACTGAGCATAAATAAAGAAAACTGATAGTTAAGAATTTCGAAGACAAGGCATCGATCACTCTGAAGAATATAGCCAAGAATAGAGAATAACTGTAGAAAAATCCAAATACAGACTTCTGAAAGATAACCCGATCGTGGATCAATTCTGAGAATACTCAAACTTCATAGAGTTGGTCGAAAAGATAGTATATTCCAGTACTCTGCCGCTACACCTCAAGTCTATTCATATCTTAAGTTAGTATAAAGGCTACAAAAAATCAAAACAGTGGAAAGATGGAAGGGATTAGGAATCAAAGGAAAGATGATCAAGAAAGAATAGATAACTCTGTATTTGTAGTTGGACTGTATAACCGGGATTCATGCATTCTAGTTGCAAATTTCTTTACCATTAATTTGCTGTCTGGACGTACTAAGGATGTGAGAGCCTAGGTTCTGATACCATCCTGTAACGCCCCGATCCCGCAGGTACGGAGATGTTACTGCGACGTATATACGCAGGTCGGAAATACCCTCACGTATATATGCTAAGCATCAGTACAGGCAAGAATCAGAGTACAGAAGCACGTGGTGCATTATATATTCCAACATATGAATACAATTACAAAGTTATCACCATATGTGACACAATATTACAAGAATATTACATCACCGATAGGCGCAAATGCGAGAATACAAATAGATGTACAAGTATGAACAGTACAAATGGCACTCACGAGTTTATAAAGGGAAAACTCAAGAGACGCACAGGGGGGCCTGAAAGGATAGGGCTTCAGACGGTCTGCTGGAGATTCACGCTACCGCTGCACCTCTCAGGTCAGCAACTGGGAGAATCCACACGCTCTAAGTTTTGAGACCTAGACATGAGGATCCAGGGGAGTCAGAACTCCCCAGCGAGTGGTGATGCTAATGTCAAATGTTGTGCATAGATAAGCACACGTGTATCGATAAATCTGAATCATAAACATGCATTGAAAATCGTGTCGTGAGCACAAGCATATAGAAGTAGGTAGATAATATAGTAAGTGATATCAAGTAGGGAATACTCATGGTATAATAAGGGAAGAATAAGAGACTGGTGGAATAGAATACAAGTGACAAAGCAGGACTAAGCAGCTCTAATATAATAATCATAAAACCGGGAATCCGAAGTAAACCCGATGGAAGCAAACACGACAAAGCATATAACGGATCCATAGTTGGCATCTTTTATTAATATTATTACTCGTCCTATCCAGATGTCTAGATATGTGAACTAGCGTCCCAGCACACATATATCCATATCTGAGTAAAGCAAGGTTGTTATTGAAAACCAACGGGGGTATCAACGAACGATGTTTACAGTGGATCTCGTGCATACCCGGGATCACGGCCCAGGATGTTCCGTTGCTAGAGGACGGAACCTACCGCAAGACGTTCAGGAGGGTCTTATAGGATGCCCTTATCAAGATGGTACCAAGAAGGAGGGAGCCAGCGCTCCCCTTGGTCGCCTGGAGGCCCTCAGGTCAGACCGGAAGGTTTAGTTGCACAACATACCTAGTACCACTGTAAATACGAACATGTATTGATATCCGCAAGTTTACCCCAACCCATGTAAGTTATCTTATTTTATGATTTATTAGATAATTATCAGATTTCGGGAATGAGCAGGAACAAGCCCGGAATATCAAGAATACAGGTGTATCAGGAGTATGATTTGTACTGAAATATATCAAGTTGTAATCAAGATGTCAGGTCATCATTCCCATTATTGTGATAATTATTGTTGGCCCAGAGGCCTTCCACTCTAGTTTTGATGATGATTAACTCATGTAGTTATGTTTACTAATAATCTTGTGATGTTTAGTTTCAGATCTCTAACCAAGATATTAGTAGGTGATTAGCTTCAACAAAGGTGTTTTGGAGCTTTTCACATGGTGATTCAAGAGCCCGAGTATCAAAGTTCATATCTAGCACTCGTTGGAGTCAAGCTCGGTGGATCACGATTGGATCGAGTCGACTTGGAGACGGCGCTCTACAAGAAGACCTCGGTACATAGTTTAGTTTATAGTTTAGATCCATTTGTTAAGATTAGATAGTGTGGTATGCTCAAGTTCACAACACACACACACGTTTCATGTTTTGGTTTTAGTTTTCGGTTTGATTGGTTTAACCGATCTTGGTTTTCATGAATAGATAAATCAACAAGTTTATATGGTTTAATGTATATTAGATTTGTTCTATATACATGTATGCTTCAACTATTTAAACAAACTTAGTTTGATAGTCTATCTCATGAGTTTGGTGTTTTTGGTATTTTAACAAGACGTATTTTCGGATTTAAAGTCAAAAACATTGATATATATATATATATATCTTTCATGTATATTGGATTATATCCATATACTATATGCTTCAAGTTGTTTCAAATATCATGTTTTTGTATTTGGATGAGTTTTGGACAAAATGAATTTTCATTTCAAAAATCTTAGTTTTGGAAAATACGGAATTTGGTGTTCGGCAAAATTTCTAAGACACAAAAATGGTTCAAATAGTTTGAAATATGTATTGAATTTTTTCACACATGTTTGTATATCAAAGTATTATACTAAAACTATTTTTGTGGATTTTTAGAGATTTTATGGGATTTATTTTGTATTTAAAAACCTAGTTTTCAAATCCCTTAACAGCCCTGCCAGGCTCTGGCGGTCGACCGGACCAGGAGCCGGTCGACCGGAACGGTCGACCGGATGTGCACAAAACGTGCACATGGCCATATCAGTTGGCCGGTCAACCGAGCGGTCGACCAACGGAAGGCAACCCACTCTCGGGTTGCCTCGGTCGACCGGGCGGTCGACCGGCCAGAGAGCCGTTGCTCTCTGGTTCAGGGCTCGGTCGACCGGCGGTCGACCGGAAGGCTCAACGGTCAGAAATTTGACCGTTGGCCGGTCGACCGGCCGGTCGACCGGAAGGCCATTCTGGGCCTAATCAGCAGCCAACGGGCAGAATTTTTATGGGGCCTATTTATACCCCATTTGAGGTGGGTTTTTGTTAAGACTTCCAAGAGCAAAATTCTCCCATTCTCTAGTGTTTTATTTCAAGTTTCAAAAAGAGTTTTAGAGCTTTAAAGATTTGATCTTTATTTTGTTTCAAAGGGTTGGAAAATTCAAGAAAAAGGAGAAACTTTGGGATTGGTTTTTGATCTTCATTTTAATCTTATCCTAGTTGTTTTCCCAATAGTTTTCTTTAAGTTTTTGATTCCAAATCTTTATTTTCCACACTTGAGCTATCTTACTATCCTATCTATTTAGGATCTTTATTTTTTGGAAAATTAGTTTGTGGTTGTGGAAACCACCAAGTTGTAAACTTCCATCATTGTGATATCCCTCTAGTGAGAGGTGGAGATTGAGTTTGTATCCCTCTTAGTGAAGAGGTGGATTGTGGTTGTTTGGCTAAGTGCCTACCCCTCTTGTGCGAGGTGGTGTTTGTGTTGGTTGTGCATTGCCTCTAGTGAGAGGTTGTATTCGGTTGAGAGAGGAGTTGTGTACTCCCGGTTGTATTTGCCCCAAATCCTCAGTGGAGGTTCCCTGTGTGGGAGTCCTGTGTGGACAAGTCAGTGGAAATCCTTCTGTGTGAAGGCGGGGACGTAGAGCTGTGTGCTCAAACCTCGAAACATATCCGTGTGTTTGTGTTTGATCCATTGACTCTAACTCTCTCTCTATTACTTTGAGCATTGCATCATATTTCCATATCATATATATGCTTGTGTTGTTTATGTGTGCCTCACTTGTGTTTAACCACGAGAGCTTCATATAGCACCTTAACTCTTATTCAGAGGAATCAAGAAGAGTTAGTCCAGAGCCCTTCACCGGGAATTCGGCTACACTCGTTGGTTACATTAAGTGTGTTACATATTTAGTTTTAAATTCCACATTTTGTTCATTAGATTAGCCGTACACCTATTCACCCCCCCTCTAGGTGTACCTACAATTATAAGAGTCAAGTATATCATGTCGGGTGTCAGTGATAGCATGACAGTAGAGTGATACTAGGCAGGTGACAAGTCATGCGATAACAGGGGGCAGGTGATAATAGATAACATAATAGGAGTAGGTGTCAAGTAGTAGCATGTCAGGTGTCAGTGATAACTCATCAGTTGTTAAGTTAAAAAATACAGACAGGTGTATGGTTTTTAGCATGTAGATGATAGGTATCAAGTAATAGCATGTTAAGTGTTAATATATCAAGCATATATATGGCAAGTGATAGAGTAATAGCTGAGCACAATCAAGCAGAGCTGAGCAAGCTGGAGGCACGGACAGCAAACAGTGTTTAACACTAAAGCGCCTGGTGAGGTTACCGGGACGACTCGGCTTAAAGTGCGAGTAGAAAATCTAACAGCATCTCGCCTAAATAAATCTAGTGGTAAAGCGTTGAGCATTAAGCATGCCTACCAGGCGGAGCTAAAAGACCTAACGGTCTGAGCGCACTTCTCTTTCGAGGTAGTGGGCGAGAGCCCGGAGGCTAAAGTACGCTCGGGGTTTAAGCGCACTCTCAGTAGCTACCACGAAACCCATAAGGGTACAGCCTAGAACCATTGGGTGGCCAATCCGGGAGTGGGCAGAAACTGAGAATCGGTACAAGAGTATCTACATGAGATGTTAGTACCACACGAGTATATATAGAAGCGTGATAATATCTAGACTACCGTGGAGTGGAGAAACCCGGAGGCTGATAGGGTCCGAAGGCTAAGTAGAAAGCCCGAAAGCTATAGGGCCTGGAGGCCAAGTAGAGAGTCTAAAGGCTAACGACCACGAAGGGTCAGCCACTCATTCTTATATGTGCAAGAAGTAAACTATCCTAGTACAAGCATTCATCACAGGTATATACATGTACAATCACGGCACTCGGCCACACACAAATATAGGGGCACAACCCAATACAAAATACATTCAAATATGAAATAAAATACACGTCAACCCGACGAAGCAGGGACACCCAAATCAAGGCGAGGACACTTGCCTAAATCTTCAGAAAAGCCGAAAACTCTGAAATCCCAGGAACTCGCGCACGCGTCATAAAATATAATAAAATATAAATAAATATATATTTAATTTTTAGAGAGAAGAGAAGAGGATAGAGAGAAGAAAGAGAAAGAGTTTGAGAGAGAAAGAGAGATTAGAGAGAGAAAGTCTAGAGAGAAAAAGGGAGTTAGAGAGAGACTAGAGAGAGAAAAAGAGAACTAGAGAGAAGAGATGAGCGAGAAATCGGGAGAGGAGAGAGAGAGAAGAGATGAGAGAGGGGCGACAGAGAAAGAGAGATGAGAGAGAGAAGAGATGAGAGAGAGGGGGGGCGAGGAGAGGGGGGGCGAAATCGCCCCCCTCTACCCGCGCACAGGGTCCATGATGGCCCCCTGACCGCTCACGGCCGTCGGCGACGCCCAACCCTGAGGTGGCGCCGACCACCCCAAAAAGTGGGGGGAAAGGGGGAGTCTTTTGGGTTTAGAGGTGGAGAAGAGTAGCGGTGGTGGTGAAGATGGTGATTTTGGTGGTGATTTTGGGTGGCGGTGGAGAAATTGAAGGAGATGGTGTATGCTGTCTAAAAATCACTAAAAGACAAGTCATCAAAAAGCAGAGTCCAAACTCCAGACGCAGAGCTAATCATAGCCATCACCACAGCGTCAAGACACGAGGGTCTAAACCCGCGTCTCAGCACCACTGCGACATCAAGGCGCGAGGGTCGAAACTCGCGTCTCTACAACATCAAGGCGCGAGGGTTTGAAACCCGCATCTCTACAACATCAAGGCGTGAGGGTCAAAACCCGCGTCTCTACGTTACTGCAGCACCAAGACGCGAGGGTCAAAACCCGCGTCTCAGTTGTAACTGCCCTTGTTATGGGGTCAATCACGGCCCACATAATGAGAAAGTTAACCCACATTATGGAGCGTTTTTAGGGGACACGTTCACCCCTGAAACCTCTATAAATAGCCCCTCTTGCTATTGAGAATGGGTCGGTTGGTTGATCAGATAATTCTTGGAGAGGAACTTGGCTTGTGAGATACAGAAGCCCCAAGACTTCCACCAAGAAGAAAGATAGTCAAACTCTTCAAACAACTTGCTGCGTACAAGTTATTTTTTGCTTACAATCTCTTTGAAATTCCTGGCCGACAGGAACTGCGTTACTCCATCGCCATCCAAAGAGAAGATCCCTAAGAAGTTTTGACGTTCACCCGGTCAACGGAAAACAAGATTCACTTTCCACCGCCACATCAAGAACCCAGCACAAAACAAAGGGGAGATTCAAGTCTCAACATCTTCCCTCTCTTATAGTTGGAGTGTAAATCTACTGTAATCTTTCATTTGATTCAAGGAATTTTTACAAGGAACCTTCTCCCGTCAAACAAGAGATGGCGACTCCGCTAGGGACTACTTTCTCTACTGACGAGCAAGTGGTGGCGCTAGGTGACGTCATCTGCATGGGGAAAACGGTCGAATCACTGGTCGTGAAATTTGACCAGGCAAAGTATGAAAAGTTCCTCTCTTCCGGCTCCAAGAGCCCTAAGGCCCGGGCCTACCGCAGGGTCTCTACAGGGATTTACCCTGAAGTCCGCTCTGAGATCCTCTCAGACGCGACTGGTGTGAAGGATGTCGTGGCTAATCGCATCATGCGTAACGCTCGCGTCAACGTCTCTCAGGAGACCCACGTGGTCAACGTCCCTGATGTCTAGCTAGCCCCTCCTCTTCCTCAGTGCCAGGTTGTCGGGGGTTTCCTTCAACCCCCACGACGTAACCGGAACGCTGAACGGCGACAGAGACGGCGTGCGCGCCAACTACAAGTTGGAACACTGTTGGTCCAACAGAGATAGGACGCGAAGCTCAGACCGACGTCTCTTCTGTACCACATCAGATGCGTGAGGCCCGCGTTTGGCAACCTAAATGTGAGATTCACCAAGCTTGCGCTTCTGAAGCACCGCTTCTCAAACGCCAACGCGAAGCTCATGTCCCTTGTCAAAGACATGAGACACGCGCTTCTATACACGGGGCCTAGCAGCCCTGCGTTTCTCAAGCATCTCTGTCCAGACGTAATAATCAGCAACACGAGAGCTGCGTCTCTTATCAGCAGAGACGCCAGACTCGCGTTTCGAAGCCACGACGCAAGAACTGCATTCATGAGCCTCGTGTCTCCGAACCTTGCGACTCAGCTGTGCGAAACAAGGACGCCTCCCGCCCTCAACATTGCGAGGCTAATCTCTTCGATCCCCCTCCCACGGATCTAAGGGATTATTTGACAAGGAAGAGAAGTGCTAATCGAATCACTTCGTCATGTTGCTGCGAACGGCTTATCACAATGCTCTCTGAGTGCCGTTGCAGTTCAGGTGCAAACCAGCAGTCTCTAGTTAGACAGCTGACTCTGATTCCCCGATCAGCTAAAAGAAATCGTTCCCACAGGAGGAGGATTTTCTCTGACGCTGAATACCCTGAGCTCACTGCAAACATGATAAGCAAGAGTAGGGGAAAGCAACCTGCGGTCAGCACCGATGAGTCTGACACAGAACGGAAGGAGTGTACCGACACACTCGCACTCGGACTGGGG